>JAQFYP010002437.1:0-12749 GCA_034694865.1 Bilobella braunerae | reverse complement strand
GGCCTTTGCGGCGTGTTCGCTAAACTTTCCAGTAGAAGAGAGAGTAACACCCAGGTAGGTGTAAACCTTGGTAGTTTTCAATTTATTTCCTGTCTATTTGAACTTGGTACTTTTGCGATCCTTCCAGATTTAGAAAACACCATGATCTGTGTTTTTGTTGTGTTCACTTTCTAGCATTTTAGAGTGAAAAAAGTTAGAAGCTATCACTATCTTATTTTGGATTCCGCAGATTCCCCAGATTCAGCAACAATAACGAGGTCATTTGCATAAAGGAGTTGATGGATGAGAGCACTCGCTAATCGAATCCCGCCAAACTGTAATTTAGCAAATGCGTCAGAAAGCCACCAAATGTATAGGTTGAATAAGGCCGAACTTGGACTCTCCTTGGAGTACACCTTTGCAGTTGCCTGTGAATACAGTGACTTGAATACTCGAACAAATTTGCAGGAAACTCTGCAATTAGACAGGGTATTTCATAACAGATTAAGATTAGGAGAGTCAAATGCTTGCTTAAGGTCCACAAACCAGGCCAAGTGTTATTTGCCTCTTCTTATTTGTTTCTGTATTAAAGCATTGAGTACAAATATATGGTTTATGGTTGACTTCCTTTTCTAAAACCCAGCTTGGAATCTGGAGATCTTCTTATGCAATTTACACCAGTTGGACAGCTGATTAATTAGTACTAATTTGAAGATTTTAGTAAGTGTGTTCAACAGTGAGATTGGGTGGTAATTTTTGGACTCGTCAAAGCTGCCTTTTTTATGGACCGGAACAATAATAGCTTCCGACCAAGATGCCGGCGTTATACATTAATTGAAAATTGTTTTGAACACCTTGCACAATGTCCAAATGGACTGGCTTTTGATTACTCTCCAGATGTCGTTTGGAATTTTGTCAGGTCCGGGTGACTTTCCACTTTTGTGCTTTCATGACAATCCGGATCTCCAGTGCATTGAATGGGGCATCAAGTAGCGGATCCATCATAATATTATTCGGTTTTTGTATTGGTTTGTTTATCGGTTTCAGCTCGTACAGACTACAGAAGTGCTGATACCAGGTCTCAGGGTAATCCTTTCGTTGACGTGTAGGCGTCGGGGTCGATGAGAGTTGATTTCGTCCCCGAATTTTGTTGGCTGGCTTGTTTTGTGGTAGTTTTTATTTCTGGAGTTGAAGAACTCCTTTTCCTTTGATGCACAGAGGCTTTGGTAGTGTCTGAAGTGCTCATGGTACAAATTAAGAGTTGCCTTTTTTTGTCCGATTTCGATGCCTGTATTCGTCTGTAGTGCCTCAACGCTTTGTTTTTCTAATACTTTACTTAACTACACTTGTTTGAAAACCATTTAGGTGTACTGTGAAAAGTTTTGCGTGTGGGCTTGACTAAGTTCATTTCATAACACTTGTCGTAGACAGCGCTTGTAATGTGACATTGCGCTGAGTTTGTATTTTCCGGTACTATCGCAATGCAATCGTTTAGTTCTTGTACTGCTACCCGACGCTTTTCCGGTGATGGCGGAAGATTGATTTTCTCTCTAGCCTGTGAGCTAACTAAATCAGTATTATATTAGTGGGATTTAGAGCGGCGGTGAACGAAAGTACTGTTTCGCGTTTCTAGAAAATTCATTCAATCAATCAGGTTATTTCCAGATCAACAGGTTCAGAACCGGAATCTATTACTTGTAAATATTCTAAATAAACATTTTATAAAATATGTATTGAGACAAAGCCATGTAGTTACGTTTAGTTAACTAGGTTTACGCTGTTCTTTTGTGGTATGGCAGTTTATTGACAGATAAGATAAGATTTAGCACATGTGTCATACTTAACTGTAGTTTAGGTAAGTTAATAATAGAGTTACGCTCAGTTGGTAATGTTGAAACGGTATCCTATAAAAAGACTCCGCTCACTGTAGTGGGGGAGTTCAGTCAATCGTTAGTCGATTATTAGCTCGGAAGTCAGTTTTCAGTCAATTGTCTTGTCCGTAAATGGTCAGTAGTTATTGTTGTAAGCTATGTTGGTCATAGTTTAACTGTATGTATTGTTCGGTTTATTACCGTTTGAATAAACCATTGACCTATGACATCGTCGTAGTGCGTTGGGTTTAGGTAGCGTTTATTTGTTAGTTCATGCCAAGTCAAGTTCATCCTAGAGACTTGCCACCTATTATCAGTCAGTAGAGCACAGATTCAGTAGAGATTCAGTCAAGTTAAGTGACCTTTGTGGTTGGCGGAAGGCTGAATCGTTGCAGTATCATTGTGGTGATCAGTTGAGTTAGTTTGTACGACACTATCTTGAACAGCGTACTATCCGCCTATTGCAAATGTGATATAATAAATGTTGAATGCGACTAAATTTTCAAGATAATTGAGAAAGAAGAGTGCATATTAGTAGCGGGAGCGAAGTGAAGGCTACTTATGTTTTCGTCTGTCCGACCGATTACCGCGATTATCTCAGAAACTTGACAACATATCTCAAATCTGTTTGCGGATGTGAGTTCTTTGAGATCCAGCCCAGTTTAATTTGTATTTGTTTGACCGGAAGTGACCACCTTGGGGCCAAAGGTCAAGGTCAGTGAAATCTTTCTATGACAACATGAAAAATGACCTCAACAAATGTTGTTACTCTCATAAAGAGAAACAACATTTGTATAAGGCACTTTTCTCTGTAGCCCCCCAATGACCCTCAAAAAGACCCTTTGACCTCAAAATAACCTTTCAAGGTCAAACTCTACTTGACTCCAGAGCCTCCTTTGACCCAGAAATGACCCCTTGATCACAAAACAGCCTTTCAATGTCAAATCCTACTTTTGAATGAAACAAAAAGTTATGATGATCCCAACGGCACTAGAGGCCCCTTCAACCCGAAAATGGGCCCTTCACCTCCGAAAACCCGGGCTTCTGTATTCTAGTAAAATGATTTTAGTCTAATTTTAAATTTCCTACTTCGTCTACTGGTTGACCATTTTACCACGGTTTATTATTATTGTTCCTTAATGTAGAAAACGTAGCACTTGGGAGTGTGGGGCTGAACAACAGATAAATTAATACCGATATGCTTAGAAAGTTGTTTGAAGAACCATGATTTATTAAATCAAATGTTATTTGGAAGAAAATTTTACCATAAGTGCCGAACACATATCTTACAAATTTTATTTCCTAATTTTAGCTGTTACCGTTCATCCTTCTGTTTTCAGATTAAATAATCTTTTATTTTTTTATATAGTGAAATGTAAGCTTCATATTGGAATGTGTTGCAGCTCGTACCTCAATACTCTTTGGATTATTTAAAAAAAATTATAATTGTTTAGCAATTTATTTCTACTCGGCGTGAGGAATTTTGTTAGAAACATACGTTGGGCAAATTTTGAAAAACGTTTGTTAAAGTAGAGCAGAACAGATTTTCACGGAAACAGAACCGTCGAAAAATTTGAGAACAACGGAAGTATTTGAAAATATTAAGATCATTTATGTCGTCCAGCAGGATTTTCACTAGGAAATAAAAATTGTGTACGTATGTATAAATGTACTTATGCATGTAATAATGTATGTTTGCATGTATGAACGCATTCATGCATGTGTGTATGCATGAATGCATGAATGTACGGATGTATTCTACTGGAGGTATCACTACCTGCACCGCTCAAAATACAAAATTGCTTATAGTAGTAGTCCTGTGCAAAGCACCGTTAATGACCTCTCTATTATTTCCGCAACGTGGTTGGTGCCAAATCCGTTAATCTTTCCTAAGGGAATCTTAAGCGGGCTAACACCCTTCTGCTATTAACTTGCTTATGCATAATTTACATATCCATCTTGGAGTGATGGATCACAGTAACATTTTTCCTCCATGAAAAACCTACCGGTTTGCTATCTCGATCACCGGTTACTATTGGGGAACCATTTACTGCTTAACCACCGAGCAACTACCCTTGATATTCCTATAAAGATGAAACCCGTTCCAAATCTGTTTCCTAGTCACAAATATGAAAATCAAATTGTCCAGTTGAGTAAATAAACTAAACAACTATAAATATTTTAGCATTTTATTTCGACTAATTTTGAAAAAAAAATACAACTATTTTGATATTTAGCTTGCCCATTCGTGCCGGAAAAACACTTTATATAGGTTGATTCACTCCACAAAATAGTAAGATCCACGGGTCCTAGGATTTATAAAGTAAATGTAAAAAGTTCAACAAAATGTTCAAGATAAAAAAGTTAATATAAAATGAGCCTGTATACTAAACTTACGTGTGCGGAAGGTCTATACCCACATAAACAAAATCTGTGCATGTGGTTGCGCACTTCTGAAATGCACCGCAAGGGCATGCCTTGTACTTTTTGGGATTGCTCACCGTATTCGTGTACATTTCATGGGCCCTGGCGTGGTTGCACGATGACGCTGGATTTACAAAAGTGGCTAAACATATCAAGCACATAATTAGCTGTCAACCAATTCGTACTTTTTACGAAAGAATACGCCACTAAAAAATCTACGACTACCCCTTACGTGTGCAATCTTCTTGTTGTTTTCCGCCGTTGGGGTAGAAGTCCACATGCCCAGTTACTAGGTCCGTGCCAAATATGGAGTCTGTGTGAATCACGTCAACAAACTTCGCATCGTCGGGACTCAACCTCTCGTGCGTGCGCTTTTGCAGAGATTTGAACTTTGGACCTGCTGGATCTAGTCCAGTTATACGTCCGAGTTTGCCCTTCAACTTATACCCCGCGACACCACACACATGGGCACCCAGGCTGTGCCCAATGAGATGGACATTAGCGAGGTCAATGCCTCCGTCCTTCTCCAGAAACTTAATAAAATTCGCCACGTGGTCACCGACCCGCTGGACGTTGTCGGCAGCTTCAGGGTAAGCAGTGGGTAAAAACTTAATTGCGGCCAAAAGTCCCCAGTCGACTACCATGAGGTTAAAGTCAACCCGTCTTGATCGAAATGCTGAAAAACGTCAATACTTCTGAGTAGCAATATATAGTGTTTGTTAAGTTAAGAATAGCTAGCTAGAATAACTAGAAATCAAGACGCAGAGTATTTACACCAGCAACATCTAATGCGGATTAAAAGAGTTAATTACCATTATTCTCAACGCCAAAAGAAAGTGCACATAAATAATATTACATGCTTGAAATCTATTGCAAAGTTAAGTAAGTTAGTATTATAATTCTCTGCTCTAGAATAGGCTTTCTAGAAGTTGTATAATTCTAAAGGCTAAAATGGCATGTTCCAATTACAAGTACAAAAACAAAACAAACAAAGCATGCCTAATTAAAATGACATACCGCTTATCATTTGGCTGGGAAACGGCGTGCTCTGATCATTTTGAAATCCATGAATTATCATTTTAAGTGGTCGACCCCGTTGAAAACCAATCCCAGGCAGGGAGATAGCGTTGTTTATCTCAATTGTACTGGAACTAAAAAAAAGTTATCTGTAAAGCTTTCATTCCATGTAATACTACAAGATTTGTGGGCAATATTTCATATAAACATAGGTCTGGCGTAAACGTAGGAGAAGAACAAACACAACAAATATATAGACATTGTAGAAATTTTGAAACTAGTTAAAGTCATTGATGTTGCGTCGGTTAGTAAGAAAATTCGTTTTTGCGATGTCTACATTAACCCAAGGTTCATGGAACGTATGAATCTAAACATTAATTACTGCTAAACAACCTTAACTAATAATGAACCTTGATATTAACCCACATTAATAAAAAAATAAATTGCCTAATTAAGTAGAAACCTCAATCACGCTATGGTGCAAATAAAAATTATCTGAATTAAATGTAAGAAGTTTCAACCTTTGCATCGAAAATTGTCTTAAAAAAAACTTGCTCGATAGTAGCTCGATATTACGTCAAGTAAGAACCGACAGACAATTTTCACTTGTCGACCAATAGTGTAATTGCGCTGTTTCCAATTAAGATCCCATAAATAGCATAAACTATCGAAATAAACCCGTTCTAGCACAGGAGTAGTAGTACTCCATTGTACCTATATTTTTGCACTGCAGAAGAACAGGGACAAAACTCATACGAAACTGTATTTCTGTTTCAATTGAGATGCTTTATAAACACAAATTTCTGCCACTCAAACCATCAAAAAAAATTAAATTCCGACTAGTTATTAGCTACTATGACTTATGAGCAGTAGCGCTGAAGAGTTCAAAGATGTTCAAACTTCACTTTTACAAGACTTTGCATATTATTTTATGTGATTGATAAAAAAAAAGTCAAGTTGTCTAAAATTTGTAAAATTCTAAATGTCTAAAATTTCCAGTTCTAAATGTCTAAAATTGTCTAAATGTCTAAATTGTCTAAAATTTCTAAAATTCTAAATGTCTAAAATTTCCAGTTTTAAATGTCTAAAATTGTCTAAATGTCTAAAATGTCTAAAAATTTCTAAAATTCTAAATGTCTAAAATTTCCAGTTCAAAATTGTTGAGTAGTACTTAATAATCTCCTCGAAGGGTGTAAATAGTAGTAATGTAATGCTCTGGAATTTGTGCTTACCCGGTTTGTCCGTAATACACAAACTTTACTTTAGATACGTCCGTCGGAACACCGAAGGTATAAATCGCAGCAGCAACAGCTCCTGCAAATACCCAGAATCGGTTTGAAAGTTCAGGTTCCGTTCCGTTTCCTGGGTCGGCGATCAATGGGTTTTCGGTGTCGGGGGTTTCAGTACAATTTTCCTCTTGCGGAGCCGAATTTCCAGTTTTTATAATGGAGGCCAAAGATATTAATCCAAGCATAAAACGATACTTTAGCATCAAGTACATGGTAGTGAACTTGCTAGGCAAAACCACAAATGAAAATGAAAGTGTGTTTTTTAAAACAATCAACTGCTGCAATTAGCCGTGAAGTCTCTACTTTCACTCTCCAAGAAACAATTGAGCATAAAACGATTCAGTCCTCACTTCTTCTGTCCATTGAATAGTCCATGATTATAATTTCGAAAATGAGACACATTCCAAATCTCGTTATGGGTTATTAAAAAGTGATTTTTTTTTATTATACCAACTTAACGCAACTAGAGGATGCAATGAAACTTTTTAAAAGCCTTTTACAACTATTCCAAATACGAAAAAAAAATTTAATTCAACACTTTTCAGGAGTTCGTATTGGAGTCAAAATGTACATTATTGACTTAAAGGACCCCACATTTGCATATATACATATGCAACAGTTTCTTATGTAATTTAACTTAATTATTAGCTCTAGTAGCTCTTGCGTAATCTACTATACTGATTACTTAATGGACAAAAACACATAATCATATTTAGCCAATTGTGAAAAATTAACTTCCAATTTAAAATAAGTTCTCTAAATCATATTAAGATGTCTCACAAACATGGAAGTTATTAATAGACAAAGTGAAAAATTCTGGCAACTAGCAAATGACAACATATTAGCTTGAATTATCGTATCTATACCAATAACAGAGCCCCCGCTTCCGTCATGTTTTCCCACACGACAAAATTGCATTGTTAATTTTTTGTCGTAGATGACAGAACTGTTTTGCCTCCTTTTGAAACCATAAATATTTAGCTCAAGCATTTTATTACTAGTTTGGATACATGAATTGGGTTCGATTTTACAAAAAGAAAACTGAGGCCGAACTGTAACAAAATGTCAAGAATTTATCATTAGTGAGACATTTGCACCGAATTAGCTCAAAAGAACCATTTGATTTATTAGCCAAAATACGCCATTTGTAGTTTAGGTTCAAAATTCTTGATTATCAAATAAAAAGTTGAGTCGCAAAATTTCGAGAACCATAAAAAGCTCAGCAAGACATAAAAAGGCAGTTTGTGTACATTTTATGTTGTTAAAATAATTGGTTGCCTCCAAAAGTAGATCTCATTGCAAAAGAGTATACAATTCGATTTTATTTTAATTGGTTGACAATTGGCAATGTCCTTGTCAACACACAGTCTAAAAGTGGGAGTACTAAAACTCCTTTAAGACGCTATTGAAGTATTTATGGTAGCGGCTTACAAGTAACTATTTCCAAAAACGGTAAATGGCAGTAGGCATCATAACTTTTAAAAATCATGAAACTAGGGGAAGTTGTCTACCTTGAGAACCTATTTTTAGAGTTGATTTCTGAATAAAGTTCTGTGTGAATTTCTTCTCAAAATATAGAAAATCATGGTCCCCTTTAGGGGCCTTGAACTTTTTCATAAGTCAATGAACATTAAATTTATAAACTTTCTACAATAAAAAAAATCGAAATACGTAATGCTAGCGCTGATTGACCTGCATATGCTTGCGACGGACCGTTGCATGTTAATTTGCAAGATTGTAAATTGTCTGACTTATGACATTGACTTATGAAAACTTGAGAGGTACCATCAAAAGACCGACCATAGGATTTGTCTAATGATAACTTTAAGGGCAAATTAGCCCAAATGGGTCTAGGCGATTCGGAAGTAATGCTTCCAAAGGTCGCGTTTTTTTTTCAATTTGTTACCCCCTCCCCCAACAGGGGGGTCATGCGGTCAAATGGAAGTAAAATCTTGTAATAGCTTCTCTAGGCGAACAATTCCCCCCGGTTGCATAGTTCCTAAAAATTGTGATGAAGTCTGCCGTTTACCGCTTTTGGAAATAGTTACTCCATAACTAGTCTTCTAATATCTGCACAAGTTTTCGTCAGTTGTCTAATTTAGTTTAGTTCACATAAGTCTTTTAAAGGTCCCTTGAACAGTTTTAGGTTAATAATCTATGCTATCTATACGTATCGTTAAACCGATTGTTTCTGGTAATACGTTAACTCGGGCCCTTTCGTCCAGAGGAGAGTGATCCTCACGCAAAGAGAAATTAGAAGGCGCATGGAATCGAGTTGAACAATGCAATATTGAATTATGAACAACTTGCATGTACACAATTATGTAAATGATATTGTTAAAAATAGTGGAATCCTGGAGTCGATCGATAATATTTTACAACATAAACTGTTTCAATACAATTAAGCCTTGTTTTAAGAACAAAACTTTGTTGATGTCTTAAAGAAGAACCAAAGTATATTTTACAATGTTAAAAAAATTTAATTGTTCTAAAAATAAATGGAAAACCGCTTATTCAACAAACAAGTGCTTGTTTTCACAATGGATTTTTTCAGTAAATAGAAGAATTTACCACACTATAATTTCGCTATAAAACTGTGGGGGCTCGGGAGCTAAATTAGCCAAATTAGGACATGAACTCAGAAATTAAAATTAAAATCACGCTGTTGTGGGACGGGCTGGATCTAGTTAATAATAACTGCAGAGGGCATATTCACGTTTGTATTATCCTTCAAGGCGCAATTAGTGCTCACTTAAGTGAACTGTGTTTTAAAAACCCATTGCCGAATTGCAAAGTTCCCGCCAATGTATCCCTTAAGGGCCAGGCTGGCCAATCTTAAGGGTCCGATGGTTAGACTGACCCAGCTTAAGGGTCAAAGGGCCAGGGTGACCAAGTTCAAGGGCAGCCTGACCAAACTTAATGGTTGGTGTCCGGCTGATCCAACTCAATGGTCAGTGGGCCAGGCTGGTCCTAGTTAACTGTCAGGAGGTCAGGCTGACCCTAGTTTACTGTCAGGGGGTCAGGATGACCCTATTTAACGGTTATAGGATCAGGCTGACCCTAGTTAACTGTCAGGGGGTCAGGATGACCCTATTTAACGGTTATAGGATCAGGCTGACTCTAGTTTACTGTCGGGTAGGGGGTCAGGCAGACCCTAGTTAACGGTCAGGGGATCAGGCTGACCCTAGTTAACTGTCAAGGGGTCAGGCTGACCCTAGTTATCTGTCAAAGGGTCAGGCTGACCCTAGTTAACTGTCAAGGGGTCAGGCTGACCCTAGTTAACTGTCAAGGGGTCAGGCTGACCCTAGTTAACTGTCAAGATGTCAGGCTGACACTAGTTAACTGTCAGGGGGTCATGCTGACCATAGTTAACGGTCACTGGATCCGTGTGACCGAAGTCAGAGGGTCAATCTGGCCCAGCGTGGGTGAGGGTCTCACTTACCTTCGACACACAGCTTCCTCCATGGCCTACATTTCCAGATAGTTGGCTCTTGAGTACGCACTGTATGGGGTGCAGCTTGTCGACGGCCTGAGTGACAAAGGGTCACAGCGACATATAGGTGCGCCACACGGTGTGACATCCTGGTTAAACAATTCTTATGGTAAATGTAAATAGCTTTGGAAAAGTGGGGCATAAGGGTCCCTTGGGGGTCATTTCCAACTGGGGTCAATGACCCTTCCGTTTGTATGCACTAGGTTAGGTTTCAGAACCACTTACATTGTCGCCGCATTTTTGAGGTTGATGTCCTTGCGAACTGTCGAAACCATAAACGCAACTCTTTCCATGTTCGGTAGTTGCACATGACTCTCTCTGCACATTGGCGACTGTGAACTCAAGCAAAACGACGGCGAGTTCATGTCTAGATTTTAAAAAAAATCAAAAGATCAAAGAAAAAAGATTTTTCAAAAAAAAATTTTTTTAACAAAAAAAAAACTGGGATTTCAAAAAATCGTCCCGTGTAGGATTAGGGGGCATAATAAACTAAAGATTTGGACAACATATCAAAACGTTTTTAAGGTTTTTTAAAAGATTCCCAAAGATTTTTAAGACAATTTTCAAAAACCTGTGTTTGAGACAAAAGAAAGAAAAAATGAAAATGTTTTAAATGTTTTAGAAAAAATGATTTTCAGAAGTAGAATTTTTTAACAAATTCTACTTATGTTTAACAAATAACGATGGAAAATCGAATCAGTTAAGGTTAAATAAAACTTGCAAAAAATATTGCTTAGGACAACATCTCATACAATAATTTCCCATCTGAACTAACCTAAGGATTTGGCAATAAAAACGCGGCTGAGATTCGAACACGAAGATGCATCTGTATGCTATTGAGTCGGAGACTCTCTCCACTGGGCCAATGTAACCTTGCTGGTTTTCATATAAGTTGCACCACACATTTTTTACGACTATAAAACACACCTTTTATTAAGGAGGCACTGCTCTAAACTTAAATTAATTTATTAAAAATAGTACAATTCTCAATCTACAACACTTCCGATAAAAAGGCGATTTTCGAAATTTTCAATTAAGCCTTGTCTTTCCCAAGTTTAAATAACTGTTCAAACACATCCATTGTTGACTGAAAATTTTGATTATGGCAGTTTGGGCGCTGTTTAGATGCGGGATGCAGCGAGGGCGAAGATCATAAGAGCCACTTGCGACACACTTAGCTCCTCCCTTGGCTTTTGCGTCACAAATCCCTTTGGGGCAACGCCTCTTGCGACACTCTAATGCGTCACCGCAGCGCTTCCCCTCTGCCTTCAGCCCGCATCTGCGACTCGTCCCAATCGGCGTAGACAAACTTTCGCATCGGTGACGCGCGGCCTGTGACGTCCTTGGGCAGGCAGACGCACTGGTGCCCTTTTCCGCCATCCTTGCAGGCCAAACCGGTCCCCGTGACGTTGCAGGCGGGAGTTCCCTCTGAAATTCAAAATTGAGGTCACCAAAAGTCAAAAGGTCAACCGAGGTCAAGGGTCACTCACTTGGGTCACAAGGGTCCTTGTGGCTTTTCGCATCTGCGTCCTTGACGCAGTAGGCCTGTTGATAGGAGTAGCCTTCAGCGCAGACGCAGCGTTGATCCGTCTTGTGACAAATGAGTGCGTCAAGACTGCTCTTCGACTCTTTGTTGACGCAATCTGCATACGAAATGGGTTAACTTTATGGATAACATGGTTAGGCTAGGTTAACCTTAGGGTTAACTTTTTGTTACTTGTTTAACCTTAGGGTTAACTTTTTGAAACTTGGTTAACCTTACGATTAACTTTTTGCTACTTGGTTAACCTTAGAGTTGACTTTAAGTTACTTGTTTAAGCTTAGGGTTAACTTTTTGAAACTTGGTTAACCTTACGATTAACTTTTTGAAACTTGGTTAACCTTACGGTTAACTTATGTTAACCTTAGGGTTAACTTTTTTTTACTTGGTTAACCTTAGTGTTAACTTTTTGAAACTTGGTTAATCTTTCGATTAACTTTTTGCTACTTGTTTAACCTTAGGGTTGACTTTAAGTTACTTGGTTAACCTTATGGTTAACTTTTTGCTACTTGGTTAACATTAGCGTTAATTTTTTGCTACTTGGTTAACCTTGGGCTTAACGTTTTGAAACTTCGTTAACCTTACGGTTAACTTTTTGTTATTCGGTTAACCTTAGGCTTAACTTTTTGAAACTTGGTTAACCTTACGGTTAACTTTTTGAAACTTGGTTACCTTTTTGTTACTTGGTTAACCTTAGGGTTGACTTTAAGTTACTTGGTTAACCTTAGGGTTGACTTTAAGTTACTTGGTTAACCTTAGGGTTAATTTTTTGCTACTTGGTTAACCTTAGGGTTAATTTTTTGCTACTTGGTTAACATTAAGGTCAACTTTTTGTAAGTTGGTTAACCTTAGGCTTAACTTTTTGAAACTTCGTTAACCTTACGGTTAACTTTTTGTTATTCGGTTAACCTTATACGGTTAACTTTTCGTTACTCAGTTAACTTTTTGTTATTTAGTTAACCTTAGGGTTGGCTTTTTGTTACCGCGTTAACCCTTATTATTTGGGTTAACTTTGTTAACCCTAATTGTTAGGGTTAAGGGCTAACCCTTGTCAGTGAGGCATGGAATTCCAAACTTGTCGTCGACGCATACTCCTGGATCCGAGGCCCAAATGCGCCGTTGGCCACCGGGCCCTT
>JAQFYP010002436.1:0-12755 GCA_034694865.1 Bilobella braunerae | reverse complement strand
GACCCCTACTACCTATAGCTGAAAACAGATTTGAAAAAAGTTAACCCGTTCGAGAGTTATCGCGCAACCAGACGGACGGACAGACAGACGGACAGACAGACGGACAGACAGACGGACAGAACATTCCCATAAAGTAGCTAGTACGCTACTTAATAATGCGTTTTTTTGGTGTTTAGAACGCGTACAATTTCATTAAACTCTGCTTGCTGTTCCTTTGAATCAATATACAACAACTTCAAAATAGATGCATTTATGCATTGTCAAAAATGGTTTGAAAATGGTTCTTTTCTAAATATAAGTTAAGCTAATACAAGAATTTTTGTTAAAAATTCCTTTGAAGTAAAATCCTTGTCTTCACAATGTCTTCTTTTCAAATTTGAATCAAGTGCCAGAACCTTAGCATGTGAATACTGTGTTGAAACTTGAACTTGAACAGATCGCTTGGAAACCCATCGCTGAAACGCTGGAAAGGTAATTTTGATTTCACTTCGAAAAACTAAACTTGGAGTCAATATAGGTCTATTTCGCAGTTATTTGGAAGTAAGCAGCACATAATAGAAGAACAATGGAAAACGGTCATGTCAATGGTCCAGGATCACCCAGCGCACATGCCAAACTACCTCACGAGTGCGTCCAGTGCCACAAGACGTTCAAAACAAAAAAGGGACTTCGGAGTCACTCCTTGGTCCACTCCGTTGATAGACCCTTCAAATGCAAGGACTGTCCCAAAACATTCAATGCTAGGTGGGAGCTGAATGTTCACTCACCGCTGCACAGTGGTGAGAAGCCCTTCAAGTGCCCACGTTGCCCCAAAGACTTTCTTCGCAAAAATGATTTGACAATTCACATGCGAGGCCACACAGGTCAAGGGCTCTTGGAATGTCCAGAATGTGGATCCAAGTTCACAAGAAAGGGAGGATTAGACAAGCATATGATAACGCACAGCAAAAGAAGCGCACACATGTGCGTCATATGCAACTACGCTGCACCGTCCCTGGCGGCCTTGCTCCGGCATCTTTTAACACATACAAAGGAGAGACCCTTTGAATGCACGGTGTGTCAGAAGCGATTTGCAGAAAATGGAAATCTAAAGATGCATTTGAGGACTCACATGGAAGAGCGGCCCTTCAAGTGCACACTTTGCGATTACGCTGCAAACCAACAAAGTGTGCTTGAGTCCCATCTCAGAGGACACACGGACGAACGTCCCTTTGTATGCACAATGTGCCCAAAGACGTTCAAGGACAAAACATCACTGACCAGTCACAAACGCGGAACGCATACACTTGAGAGGCCCTTCAAGTGTACGCAGTGTCCAAGGGCCTTCAGTCAGGTTTCCGCCTTAAGCACGCACAACAACGTTCATTCAGCGATTAAGGACTTTACTTGCGGTGACTGCGGACGCCAATTCAGTCAAAAGCCAAATCTTACTCGTCATGCGCGTGTCCATTCTGGGGAGAAGCCATTTTCATGTCCATTCTGCAACAAGGACTTCAGAAATAAATCCAACTTGGAACGCCATGTTTGGACTCACTTGAAGGAGAAGCCTTTTCAGTGCGACAAATGCGCAGGTGCATTCACAAGAAAAAGCGACTTTGAGACTCATTGCAAGAATAAGCAATGTCAGCGTGAAAGGTAATGGAATTTTCTGAACATTTTTTTTAATATATTGTCTACTGTACGACTTTATGTTGCGTTTGAAAATAAGTTGTTTGAAAATGTTTACAGACTTTAACAAATGTTTTATTTAGTCAATTTGCAAAATGATGAGAACAATCTCCAAAATGTTAAAAAACGAAACTTTTTTATTTTATTTCCAGTCACTTTGAGACTCACTTTCAGTCTTATTTTGGGCTTGAAAGTCTCATTCAAACCGTACTTCATTGCGTCAGGGGAAAAGCCAACACTAACAAACAAGTTGTTATTTTCAAATCCTATTTTAGTTTTATTGCAAAAACATCACACGCGCTGGAATTTCATGTACTCCTGGGTAAATTAACATTAAAAAATTCCAACTGAACCGGAATCAGGTTTTTTATTCAATTTCTATTTTGGACTGATCTTTATTTTATCACTTTTATTTTAGTAATTTCGTTAGTTTTTAGTTCCTAATTTCGCAGTGAATTTAACACCATAATTTTTTCAGCACAAATGACACTGAAGAATTTTAACAATATACAAATTTTAAAATTCTTAATGAAATGTAGAATATGAGTCGCAACGCTCTACCATAGTTTTTGTAAAAACAATCGAAATACATGAAACCGCAGTAGATAACGACGGAGCGAGTCGAATTTCTAAATTTTTCTTTAGTATCTGATTAAAAATGACTAGAGTACATTTGGAATATAGTCGCCAATGGTGGACAAGAAAAAATAGGTGATTGTCGGCAAACAAAACAGTAAACATAAATTTACAGCGGGGCTACCAGAACTCCAACAACATTTGACTGAACTCTTTACTAAAGAAATGACGGAAAAATTTTACTATACCGTAGTAATTCAGAAAATTGTGAAATTTTTTTTCTAGATACATTTCATCCTTCTAAACATGATTCTGAAGAAATTTTAGCCCGCTCTCAAAAAATAATTTTTTTTTTGTTTTTTTCTCGTATATTTTTCTGTTTTAAGTTAGGTTTTAGGTTTTGGTTTTTAGGTTTTTAGTTTTTCAGTTTTGGTTTTTAGGTTTTTAGTTCATAGGTTTTGGTTTTTAGGTTTTGGTTTTTAGGTTTTGGTTTCTAGGTTTTGGTTTTTAGGTTTTAGTTTTTAGGTAAGGTTTAACAGGCTTATAAGGTTTCGGTTTTACCTAAACCGTTAGGTTTATGTTAGGTTAGGTTTAGGTTTTACCTAAACCTCATCACATCACGACCTCATTACGACCGATCAAATTTTTAACACCTCATGGTCCGTTAAATTTTTTGGTGAATCAGCGCCCTTAAATTTTCATAACATATTGATGTCAGTTGACAAAACACAATGATAATTGTAGATCTCGGGACCGAATCAACTTGTATAATGGTTAGGTTATATTACAATTAATAAGTTGGAATCGATTTCCATATTTAGAAATTAAAATAAATGTATTTTTAGAAGTAGAGTTGTGTAGGACTATAAATATTGCATCAAATTTGATCATCGTTACTTCAACCATTTCAAATTACGTATCGTATTAACGCATTTCTTAGCCATGCAACTCATGTTTAGTACACTTTTGGTTGCCTTAGTTACTTTTGCATTGATGTCATTGCTGTTGCAAGTGGAATCTGCTCCTACGCCTGATCCATCATTGGTAAGATATTTTATATGGCGACAACATTTTTGAAACATTTGTAAAAAAAAAAACATTAAAAATTATTAATACATTTTAGGGAAGAGAAATCGCATGTGATCTCAGCATATTTTTCTGCTAGCGGAGATGAAGAGAAGGAATCAATTTCACCTAAATCGAATTACAACTCGTCTTACCGCCTAATTAACTTGGCTAAAAAACTTAAGTTAATGTTATTCTTTGTTTATTAATAACATTATCAAATATTATCTATCAAAACCTCAAATAACCTAGTTGTTAAGACAATTTATTAAAATCAGGAACCAGAATAAAACCGGCAATAATTTCCCAGACAAAATTAAAATTTTACTGGAGTCTTCTTTTTCAAATACATTGTTTTGCAGGCTCAACTTAAATAAGTTACTCTTAAATTGGAACTAGCCAATAAAGCCAGTCCTAGGACAGCAGGATTTTACTTTAACTTTACTGTACCGTTACGTCGACGGGCAGTTTTGTCTAGTCAGTTGCACATCTAATTTAAAAAGGTAAAAAACGATCATTCGCTACTCTGGTTCATTCTTTTAAAAAATCAATGTTTTGTAATAAAAAAAAATACTGCTGTAAAAAAAAACAGACCGTCCATTTATAGTGCAAAAGGTATGAAGATAAGAATTTTTATGCGACCATCAAAATTCTTCATATTTTTCAAATTCCAGTATTAGAAATGTTCTCCATATAATCTACTCTATCTCACATTTCTTCGATTTGATTTTAAGTAGTGATAATTGATAATGTGGCAGCTTGTGTGCAACATAAGTGCGCCGTCGTAGTAAATAATAGTTGCAGGTAGGCTGTTCGAAATTATGTAGCAGAAATAAAATTGAAGAATTCAGAAATTGACTTTGGATTTTGAATAGTATCGAATCCGTATGTCAACCCGATATGTCATATTATATATTATTATAATAATTATATTTTTCATCATTATATATTTTATATGTTATAATATGTCAAGTTAATCCATCTCCATCTAACTCACTACGTCGCTAAGGACAACACACTTGAGCAGAGACTTTTCCAGCAATTCCTCCATCGCTGATCGCTGCTCAAATGGAAATCTTCCAGCTCCCAAATGATTGTCACAAACGATGAAAGGACGGGTCGCTGTCGCCATGGACCTCTTCCAAGTAAAGGTGAAGGCAGCGCTTGTACTTAGCAATGGGCCCTCTGCATTTGGGACACGTTCTCTGCTCTCCACGTTTGTATTCTGGAAAACAGTATAGCGGTAAAAACAATAAATTGTAACATTACTTAGAGCGTTAAGTTATAACGTTACTTATAATTAAAATGTACCACTGATGAACATTAAAGTTATATTTAGGGAACAAGGTAGCATTACAGATAATCGAGTTTGGGTAATGGTTGGCACTGAACGCTGCAACGGCTTTAGAATCATTAGTATCCCACTGCAGCGTGTGCAGTGGGATATCAACACTATTCATAATGATCACAGAGTTGACCTCATGATAACTCCAAGGAAAATGTTTACGTTTCTCCAAGTTAACCTCTATGACGTTTGACCTCTGTTACTGGTTACTCACCCTATCCAGTGGCTGAAGCAATGGGATTGGCAGACTGTGGTGACGGGGGGTGACCACCGCTTTGGTCTTGCCTGACTTTGTCCCTTCTCACTGTCCTTCTACTTGCTCAACGGTTGATTGCAAATGGAACATCCAGCAACGGTGGTCATGTCCGGAACCGCTTGATAGCCTGTGAACCTAACGTCCCCTTTGAGGTTAGGTTCACGTAAGCACTTTGTCAAATGTAATCTAATCAAAATTCAGAGGAGAAGAGAGGCTCAATGAGAATTAGCACGTTTAAAAGCGTTTTGTTATTGGCTATACCAGTTGAAACCAACATTTTAGTTTGAATGAATGTAAGATAAAACCGCCTTCTATGCAAAATGATTCAAGAAACGCACGTCATTAGTCTAAAAAAAACATTGAATAAATTTATTAAATGTCAAATAGAATATATTGACAACAACAAATTATAAAGATTAGTATATTAATCTCATTTGGTAATAAACTTTAGCAAACGTACGTAACGTAAGTAGCGTATTGAACTAATGCAAATAAAGTGCATATTATCGCACTTTGGGAAAAGAATCAGAGGTCACCTCTGTCATTGGTATCATTATAGGTTTTCATTTCAAGCGAAATTAGTAAAAACCCGAAAACATAACCGAGTTTTGTTAGTTTTGGGGGTCATTAAGGTATCAATGATGGAAAATAGTCAGAGATCACCTGATGGAGTGATTGTTACCATCATGACTTTCAAATTTATTAAAAAAAGCGGTTTTTTTTGGATTTGCGGGTCACTTTGAGGATACTTTAGGTGGTAATGAAGCGGGGGTCGGATGTCGCATGGGTCATATGGACTATAATAACTTTTAAATTAAACAGGACAAGCAATAAACATAAAATCCCGATTTTCCGGTTTCGGGGGTTAATTTGCGGGTTGTTTAGGGGGTCATTTGACAGGGGGTAGAGGATCTCTTGGGTCATTGAGTCTACATTAGGTTTTCATTAAGACAACGCTAGCAACAAACCAAAAAATCTTATTTTCAGATTTTGGAAGTCACGTCGGGGTCATTTAGAGGATCTTGGAATGGGAGTCTGGGTTTACCTAGGTCATTGAGACTACAGTATTTTTTCATTTAAGACAAAACTAGCAATTACAAAACTTTGTTTTATATTCGAAATACCTTGAGGGATTTTCCAGAAGCGTTTTTCCAGAAAATCAGAGATTGTGTTTCCGGTGCTCCTCGAAGTTCCAAAACAAGGAAATCTTGCCCAGTACTAAGCCACCGCTCTCACTCAAAAACGAATAAAATTTTAAGCGTTTGCTAAAATCAAATTTGTATTCCTCCTATTTCGGGCTGTTTAACTTTTTTGCGCATTTGTGTTATGCATGTTGGAGCGATACTACTAGGACAATGAATTGTGATATACTAATATGCCATTACGCCATTTTGAAAGTTAGAAAGAGAGTTTGTCATACCGGCCGCCTATTTACTAACTCACGTTTTTACCGTTTCACTTCAAATTTGAGTTTGACGATTTCCCTCTCATCGCCTCATCACCACATGCAAAAAGTATTTTCAAAATACTAAATATTTTTATATTTAAAAAAAAATGTTTAACAAAATATTTTTTTTAGAAAAACTGTAATTCTAGGTCAAATTTTAATTAAAGTCACCGAAATTTAATATTCTTACTCGAATTTGCAACAAAAATAAATAAAAAGAATGCGTTAGTTTACTTTTCCCGCAACCCCCACACTTTTGCAATTAGCCAATTTTGTTCTATTTTCTAATTATTTATTTGTTACTAACTAACTGATCTATTCGCGCAGTGCGGAATTGGAGTCATGGGCAGAATAATGGCCAATAAAACGTTTAAACATAAGTTATACTGGACGGTTCTCAGGTTGCATGTTAAGGAAACATAAATTTTTATTTCGAAAACGTATTTTATCGTTGGTAAAATCTCAATTCAAATTATTAGGTTAAGGTTTGTCAAGTTACAAACGTTATTGTGGGAATTATGGTCACCTATAGTGTACAAGCCAGGTTACTTGGTTTCAGAAACCGCTTGTTGACGCTCATGCACGATTAGTTCCCAGACCAGTCTCACACAGAAAATCACTGGCATGTTGAAAACATGATATTTTTTCAAAGAAACTTTTGAGAACTTGTTGAAAAACATGAATTCCAGTTTGTTTCCTATTTATGTCATTCAATTTTGTAAAAAAAAATTGCTTAGATTTGGTCTAGTTAAGTATAAGTTTTGTTGGCATTTAGCTAAATATTGTCTAAAATAAAAAAAATATTTAAGTAAATATTTTAGTAAAAATTTATAAAATTATTTCATTTGCTTTTACAAATATTTTTTGCAAAGTGAAGAGTCATCCTCGTCACTATATACCCCCTATCACACACCAGCAAGTGCACCTAATCTTCAAATTCAGAATTAAGTTGAAACGTTTCAAACGTGAATTAGCAAATTGGCGGCCGGTAGAATAGAAAGTCCAGTAATTTATTTTGGTTTTCATATTTTTTTTTTTTATAAATCCCAAGCTAATTTTCCTAAATTTCCACAAAATTCAAAACACTTAACATCAAATTGAGTTTAAAAAATGTTATAAAAATGAAAGTGAGTGAATTCGAACCCGCGATGTTCGAGTTTATAGCAACATTTACTACAATTAGATTATAGCCTCGCTTGGCGTATACAAATAGGAAAAAAATGGGTGAATTAAACAAAAAACAAAATTCCACCAACTGAGACTAATCTATACTAATTTCAAAGCCTTTTTCAATTTTTCAAATTTTCACAATTCAAATATTGACGGTGTTGAAACCATCTAGACAAGGCGGGAAATGATTCCAACAAGGCATAATATCCCATGAGAATTTAGCCCATGCAATTCGAGTGATGCCCATCATTGTTTATTTTTAAAGGGAAAATTATTTTGATTTTTTTTTTCAAAACCTAAAAAAGCGATACTAAAATAAACGTTATTTTGGATAAGAAAAGAAAAATGTGTTTTGTTTAAGTGTTCGTCTTTGACTTTACGACTGAAAAAGGAATCCAGCAAATAGTTTAGGTGAAATATATATATATGCTAAAATTGAATGCCATTTATTCAAAGTCATGGTTTGTATATGAAATCGTTGTGGCCACTAATTCTCCACTGCAGTTGCCTGATCTCGGTGCTTCCGTCCATCCATCCGTGAGTAGCAATTGCATTACAAAAGCACAAACTGTACTACGAAACAAGAATTTATTTTCGGAAGCAAAATTTCATTCTAAAACTTTTTCATTTGACACCATTTTGAAAGTTACAAAAAGGAATCGTTACAGAAAATTCGGAGGAATGGAATAGCAGAAATGCTTAATTTATGAATTTAATATTTTTTTTATACCACTTCACAGGAAGGAATATTTCAAATTGCAAGTTATGCAAAATTCCTCTAAAGAGCAATGACACGTTTGGTTGGTTAAAGGAAGAATTACTTAAAATAATTTTTAGTACTATTTAAATATCAAAACGCTTTAATGTTTTTTTTATAATTACGATTTGTGGTTATCAGACTAACATGGGACATACTTGATCTGTAAGTCGAGTACAGGCATATGGGTCATTCACGGTGTTAGAAAAAATAGTTTTAATAAGTTTTTTTTTTATGAAAAATTGTCTGCCTAACTCATAAATTAATTTCCCGCCATTTTTCAAAATTTTGATTATTTGAAGATTTTTGAAATGGTGGATTATTGGAAACTATAGAATTCCTATGTAATTTGACATTAACGATATGCCATACTATCAATCTACCAATCTGATTTTGAGGCACATGCAGTTGATATATTACAATGTAAACATATGTAACAATATTACAATAATTTACACTGTTTGCACTAAAGTAATGCTAATATGCCGTTAACCATACTTTTCCCTTTCAAGTTGTTTGATTTCAACATATTATCATGCAATAACTTTGTAAACCATATACCAAACACAATTTGAATTCAATTATATTCAGCCCATTTAAAAATTTAACAATGATTGTTCAAAAGAAATAACAATCCCCTCCTAGGACAGGGATACCTTAAATTACGACGAACTCAGTTTTGGAAATTGTTAATAAAATATTACATGGGAATATCATGGTTTTCCATGGTTCTATGTTTAACAATATTCAAAAAAAAATCAAAATTTTGAAAAATAGCAGGAAATTTGTTTATGAGTTAGGCAAACAATCTTAAAAAAACTTATTAAAACTATCTAGTTTAACACTCTGAATGACCCATATGCCTGTACTCGACTTACAGGTCAAGTAGGTCCTATGTAAGTGCAAATTGGGAAAGGAAAAACATTTGATTTATTAAAACTTTAAACTGAAGCAAAAACAAATTCTTAAATTTTTTAAGTATTCTGGCCGAAGGACTCCAAATTAAACACACGTATGAAAGTCTACAAACATTTTAAAACTTACCATGTATTAAAAAATATAGTGAATTCTAAAAATCTGATCTGTGAAGCTTATTAGTTTTAACAGTGACATTGCAAATTCCTTTCTTAAGTCCACAAAACGTATGAAGTACGCAGAAGTAATTGCATGCGCGAGATATTACTAAAAGTTTCTTTTTCAACTTGATGATTCCGTCTCAGGACGGCAAAATGATTTCAAAAACGATTTGTAAACAATAAAGTGGTTTAAAAAACTTAGCACAGCTGCTGGACAGGGAGACAAATTGACAAAGCAGCTAATATGCTATTTAATAAATTAGAATTTTCTGCGTGTTTGCGCTTTCCCATTTCGACTTCCCCTTCAGCGAAGAATTTACTAAAACTTCCGGCGTCATTTGAAAAACATCAAATTCTCGATAATTGCACAAAAATCACACAATCAAAAATCACAAATCACAAAACAGTGTCAATCCGTTTCTTTAAACATCCATACAAAAACTTCAAATAATGTACATTTTTGTAAGTTCAAACTATTTTCGAATGGCATTATTTTCCTAAATATAAATGCTAAATCCTTAATCCCAGACTTTTGTTGAATGTAAATTCCGTTCATTAAAATTTAGAAGCAAAGCTTAGTAAAGTGTCAGAAGTTTTGCACAAAGTGAGCTTTCCTTTTTGAAACTAAGTAGAGCGCTGGAAGCATAATCGCTGCTAACCCGAACACGCAGCGCTTCAACAGCCTTACCCTAGGTATTTAGAAAATAACTAAACGTGGCAATTGGATCCATCCATTCGTTTTTTTTATTTTCAGCTATTGAGCACAAGTAACCTAGATGTGAAGAGCTGAAAAATGGAAGGTCAATGGTCACTCAGCGCATACGCTGAGCGGCCTCACGAGTGTGTCAAGTGCGATAAGCGGTTCAAAACGAAACAGGCCCTTGATTCATTCTGACTTTCGACCCTTCAAATGCAAGAACTGTTCAAAGTCCTTCAAAACGAAGGAAAAGTTAAATGTTCACTCGGTGCTGCACGGTGATCAGAAGCCTTTCGAATGCCTACGTTGTCACAAGGAGTTTCTCCGTAAAGGTCAACTGACAATCCACATGCGAGGTCACACGGGTCAAGGGCTCCTGGAGTGTCCAGAGCGTGGCTCCAAATTTAAATCAAAGGGACATTTAAAACTCCATTTGATAAAGCATAGCAAAGTAAGTGGATTCATGTGCGTCGTTTGCAACTATGGTGGAACTTCAAAAGGGAAAATTGTACTGGCATCTTTCTACACATACAAAGGAAACGCCGTGCGTATGCACAGTATGTCAGAAGCAATTTACACGCTGCGACAGTCTTAAGGTTAATTTGAGGACTCGCACGGGAGAGCGACCTTTCAAGTGTACACTTAGCGATTACGCTGCTAAAAACAGGGTGTGCTTGAGTGTCATCTAAGAGTACACACGGACGAGCGTCCGTTTGCTTGCACATTGTGCCCAACAACGTTCAAAGAGAGCACCAGACTGAGCTATCACCTTAGAACGCACAGGCAGGAGAGGCCCTTCAAGTGCCCCCAGTGTCCAAGGGCATTCAGTGAACCTTCTGATTTAAAAAAACACAAAAGCGTCCATTCAAGTATCACGGAGTTTTAGTGCGGGGATTGTGAACGTCAATTCAGCCGAAAGACATATCTTACTGTGCATGCGCGAGTCCATTCCGGAGAGAAGCCGTTTGCATGCAAACTCTGCAACATGACTTTTACAAAGAAGCGCAACATGAACGGCCATGTTGCTTCGATCCATTGCAAAGAAAAACCGTTTAACTGTGACAAATGCGCATGTGCGTTCACAACAAAGTTTAATTTGAACAAGCGCCAGAAAACGATTTTATGTAGAAGCCAAAATTAGGGAAACTTTGTGCTAATAGTTTTGCATTATTTTTAAGTACTGATTCAAAGTTTGATGTTTGAATAAATTTAATTACAGTAAGTTTGATCTTGTTTTAGATATGTATGAACGTATGTAAGTGTGAATATTTAGAAAAAAATTTGGAAATTTTTGAATGTTTGTGTAAACATTTAGAAACAAAATATAGGGACGCTTATAACAATTTCCATGCAAGGTCACGCAAAATTGGAAAAATTTGTATTTCCGACTATTTGTATATATTCTATTGACAAACAAACTTAAATTCAATTCAAAATGTGAAATCAACAACATTTGTTCAACTCTGTTAAAATATAACTGTCATAAACCGAAATTCAAATAATTTTTGCAATATACCTGAAACCCAATGTATGCCTAAAACAAAACCAAAAGTTTTATTATTGGTGATTACTAGCAAGAATGATTTGTATTTCAATAGGAATCGTCGGCGTATAGAAACATGCTTCTATTTTCCCTCTCAATAGGAATAAATTAAAAATATATATGGGGATATGACAAATTAATTGCAAATAGTGGGTAAGTTTTTCTATAAGCCACACTACCGACAGTTTTCAGAACAGCAAAAAGTTGAATACAACAATGGACAGGCGAGATGGAGAATTTACTTTTGATTAACTTTGAATTGGAGTTTAGATGACATTTATATTTTAACGAGTGTAGAATCCCGTGCTACAGGACGGGTGACAAAAAAAAGAGTTATTTTTTTGGAGGAAGATCGCTGCTGAGATGTTGCCTCTCTGACGGCTAAATTGGAACTGAATTGAAAAAGAGTTTGAGAGTTGCGCATGCGTGTTCCCGTCCACTCGCTTGTGTTGAGCAAAAAACTCTCTACATGTAAACTCCCCCACTCCCCACTACCCCACCCTTTGTCACGCACGCTTCCGTATTTATTTATAAGTTAATTTTCTTTTTTGTTACAGTAGAGTGCAGGGAAGGTGTTAGAACCTAAGATCTCTGGGTTAAACCGCAATGAGAAAAAACCCTTTCTTCCACCCACCCTACATGAAAAGTTTGGTCCCTCAGAAATTTGAGCCGACACATGAGAGCCGACCCCTCAAACCTCTCCTAACTCATGCCCAACCGATCCCAATTCTAAACTCAACGTAACTAAAAATAATTAAATTAATTATCTAAAACGCACCTAACTGGGCCATAAGACTTTTAATTAACCCAACACATGGCCTTATATTCTATACCCTATCCTACAAGCCATGCATATATGTCATCCCCATATGTATACAGTGACTGAACTGATCAGTAAACAATCGATGACCTCTGTGAGCAGTGACCTCTGTTACCAGTGACCTCCCTTCTAAGCCACACCAAACTGAACCATATGACATTTAATTAACCAAATACCAGACCATATGAGAAGAATACAAAACTATAATTAATTAGCCCATTACCTTATGGACACAACCTCCCAGTAATTAATTTTTTTTTTGACATTTCCACTAAGGGTTCGTCAACATGTGTGAGTACTGTGGGTACTGTGGGTTCCGGTCATGGTGGGGAGGC
>JAQFYP010002435.1:0-12755 GCA_034694865.1 Bilobella braunerae | reverse complement strand
AGTAGCGGAAGCAACTCTAATGCATGACCTTTGACCCGTGATAGACATTATCAAGGTCTTTTTGAAGTTTATAGGCAGAATGGGAAAAATCAGAGGTAAAATCGAGTACACAGGCTGACAGAACGTTCTCATAAAGTAGTTAATATGCAACTTAATGTGCATTCTCCAATCATTTTTCTACCACTGCTAAAATCGGAAATTACAGAAAAAACTACTAATTCGGTATTTTCTCATCACAAAATTGTAATAAATTATAAGTGGAATATTGATTGTACTAAATTTATTATTTGATTTGTAACACGTAATTTATTTCTCATTATTCTTTACCTGATTGCTCGTAAAATTGGAGCCAGTTATTTGGATTGGTTTGAGTGAGTTTGTGAGCCTGAATTGTGCTTATGCTGAAAGTGTTATTGACTTGAGAGAAGTCGAAATGGGTCAAATGTCAAGGCTTCTGACTTAATTTCACATCAAAATTCTCCTGGACTTTTCTCCGCCTGGAATTCTCCAGGAATGAATCATGTGCAGGAGAAGGCGGGACTCGAGATTGGAAAATGTGTAGAGGAAGTCTGAGTAAGCTTATAAAGATTTCGGACAATATTGGATTTGCAAAAAAAAATAAAGAGAGAAGAGGAAATAGAGATGTGAGGAGGAGAAAGTAAAGGAGGAGAAAACAGTAATTGCTTTCTATAAGTCAATATTACCATGCTTGGTATTTAGTTCAAATAAAAAAAAGTGTACTCCTAAGTACTTTAGAAACCATTCAAGAAGTAGAAAATTCTTACTCAAAATTTTTAAAGGACAAAATTTTATTTTTCTCTCTATTTCTTTTCTCGAAAAGTATGTAAAATTTTAAATTGTTTTGAGAACCAAACAAGCCAGTCCTAAGACAGGATGCTCTTGACATCACTTTCAGCTCGATTGCTGTGATTTTTAATGGGAATTGAACAGTGGAGTTAAAATAAGTTGAAATTGCAAAATTGATGGGACCAAAAACGGGCTTGTTTGGCTTTTACAATGCTATAAATCGCATGAAAAACCATTTGAATTGATCCTAATTGGCACACAATTAGTTCAACAATTGGTTCAACAACCAATTTAAAAAGACGACAACGAAGAAGAAACACCTGGAACAAAACTAGGAAATAAGGAAAGTTTTACAAGAGATCATTATCATAGGTCATGAAACTTCTGAAAGAAGAACATGTCCTTTGAGCATTACTGAGGGCAATGTGCATGTACAAAATCTTTACTATTTTAATAACACCCAATTTGACGAAGACTACAAAAAATGAAAAAAATTAGTAAAAAAAAAAAAACTTTCAATATTCACTGTTCACTTTTCACTCTTCTTCTAAAACTTTAAAAGCACAGTGGTATGTTTAAAAAATTAAATTAAAAGGAGTAAAAAGGCGTAAAAACAAACCTCAGATATAAATCATGACAAAACATTAATTGACTATTTTTTTTTTAATTGTTGAAAGTTAGATTTTGGTCTGTTTTGAAGCGTAGTGAAATCATAGCTGTACCGTGCGTATGGCAGTTAAAATAGCAGGGTAATAAATTGTGTGTTTAATTGGAATGATGCGTATAGTTACCGCTTCAAAGCGATCATGCGCTTCACTTTGCAAATGCAAAGCTCAGCGACATATTTTCTGATGAAATTGGAGACAGAAAAATTAATGTTCTATTTTCAGAACATTTCATATTTTCTATTTTCAGTGGTTAGTACTTTGAAAAGGTGAGAAATGGACCATAATAATTTGCCCCATTCTCCTTTGCTCCCATCCTATTTTCAATAGAACTTTTTTTCAGCGCTCAGCGCTTTCCTCAGCGGCGCTTGACGTTCAATCGTTTGTTCTTGCTTCTAACAAATTTAAATAATCAAAAGCGCAAGTGAGAATACATTTGAAAGCCTTTGTTGTCACGTACAACAATTTTTTTTTTTTATAAAATTACAAAAAAAAATTATTATTGCTTATTAGAAAAATATATAAATTAATTTCACATAATACTAAATTGAACGCCATAAGAATAAAAAAATAAATTGCAGTAGGGAAAAACGGGTATTTCAGTTTAACCGTTGCATATAGGTCCTACTGAAGTTATGTCTAATTTGATAATTCATAAAATAATATTTGATATTTAATATTTGATAAAAAATTTGAGGAGCGTCTATATGTCGTCGTAAACTTCTATATCGTTTGGTTTGAAGTAAATTATATAAACTTCATTTTACATAGTTAATACGTGATTTGACTAATTACCTAGGAACTAATTTCAGTAATAGTTTACAAATTTACTTCACTAGTTTCTCATTTTTAACTTATTATTACTGTCGTAGGGAGACATCACGTGATTTTTTAAAAATAAGATTTCTAACTTCCAAACGCATTCCAGTATTACCATTATTTTACTGAATAATTTTAAACCAATGTGACCTCATCAATTATTTATTTTAAACACTTTTCATTTAATTTTAAAATACTTAAGTGCACTTATGCTGTGTTGAGCTATTATTGTAAATGTAATTCGTAAATTTTCTTATACTCTCAAATTCATACTAACACAATAATGTTAACATGTTGATCTGGGTTTGACATATATCAATAAAATGATTGATTGATTGATTGACTTCCAACGGCATTTACACAAGAAAATCATCACCCCTTCCAAAATACTTTTGTAGCGCTCTGATTTTATTCAATCAGATTCACTACAAAGAAAGCATGTTCAAAATTTTGTATAAAAAATGCCTTTCAAAAATTAAATTTACCACATATGCGACATAATTTTCAAACTAGATTTTTTCATACCACTCACACAAATGTAAAAATTCCAATCTTTGGAAATTATTTTCTTTTTTATTGTTCAAATAGTTCAAATTTTGACAATTTTAAACATACTTTAAAAGTTAATGCAGTGGGTTTCAAGACAAATAACCTTTTAAAGTGGAGGTATGCTCTCAATCTGCCGATTTCTCGAAAACTGTGCTTCGACTGATGCTATTTTATTATTGTTCAAGTTGAGTTTTCTGTGTGAATTTTTTTTTAATTTTAGTTTTAGTTAACTTCTAAGTGTACACATAATTCTTTGAGGTAAACCATCTTCCTAAATTGGAGCTGTGCGCATCAATGAATGTGCCAAAAGTGAAAGGAATTTGATTCAGAATAAACGCAGTACTTCATAATGAGTACTACTCCAAACAGCAACAGTCACATCTCAAGAATATCGAAGTCATTTTAAAGGAATTATATGCTCAAAATGCACAAATTCCACAGAGATTTTTTATTCTTTTTTTTTGCTTAAGTTTTATTTTCTGTGCTTAAGAATTGCACTCCAGGTAAAAACGAAGAACAAATGATTTTTTTTGTTCTTGATTTATTATCTCAAAATCAACTATAGATGAATTTAATTGCAAATACCTACTTCAATCACGTAATTTCAGGCAATCAACAATTTTTGAAACAATTTGAAGCTTCCTCCGAGTTTGGAAATGTTCAGAGCCTTTTTTAAGTTTGTAAAAAACGTGAATGTTTGAGAAACTAGCAAAATGAACAATTGAAACTGATAAGTTAACCAAAATTCACACATGTACTCTACGGTCACTTGCTAAAAACAAAATTCTAATTTGTGATTTAGCAGATAAATGCACTCTACGCTGATTGCCCTGAAATGACAAATTTTTGGATTTGCCTACGCCATTTGTTGCACGGAAAGGTGCATGCTTTTCTGAACTTTCTCTTTAATACAAAAACTGCTCTGTGTATGGCAATTATGGGATTGGGTATTTTTTCCTTTCTTTCGCATGCCAATTGCCAATTTAGGTTGCTCATTTGCTAATTACGCTTTGGGCTACATGACAGGAATTCGAGACATTTTAAGCCAAATGTTAGATGCTATTGACATTTTACCTTTTTGAATTGACCCTTTTGACCTGCGACCTTTTTTAATTGACCCTTTTGACCTTTGACCCAGGACCTTAATAAGGTGAAGCAGAAGTCGGAGCGGAGGACGCTGTAGCAGCACTACTACCCAGAGAGAGGGTGGGGCTGGGTCATCGCTTTCTGTGCCGTTTCGTCCCACCTACTCTGCAACGGAACGCAAATCTACTTTGCAAAAGCTCTCAGTCAGCGTTATAATGAAGATAGATTTTTAAAAATAAAGAACGGTTTACAATTTTTTTTTAGAAAAAGATATTTTTTTTAAAGTTGGTGGTTGAGCTTCCGGGAGACATTAATTTTTAAGGGTGGAATGATACATTGAAAGTGGACTTTTAGAAGAGAAAAATTGGTGACAACTTTCTTCACTAAAATTGGCAGGGAAGTAAAAAGTCCAAGGAATATTTGCCTTTCACTTTCTCCCACTTACTTCCGTTTTCCATATTTTAAAATATTTTTCTTAGAAATTTTGAAATGAAAGAGTAACTTTTACTGTCATGAGGCGGACATTTCGAGTTGAAATTTTGGAAATATTTTGGCACGATCTCTGCAAATGTTTTCCTTATTTCTATTTCATTTGGGTTGAATAATTTAACGAGCAAATTATTTGTTTTCAAAGGTTGTTTTCAGAATTTTCAAATTAAGAAAAAATCCGTCCATTTTTTAAATAAAAGTACTTTGAAGTCGTTCAGAGTAATTTCTATAAACTCCTGTCCAATTTCCCTCCCACTTTAAGTTCCAATATCGTCTATAGTGAATATGTAATTTAGTCTTTATAATGGGGAGTTTCTAAAAAATAAGTTGCAAATTTATAGAATTTTTTTTAAATCGTAAACCGAACAAGTCCAACCTTGGACGGAGGCCATTTTACGCACGCATGAAAACTACGGCTATTAAAAAACTAGAAAAATTGAAGAAGGAGGACGTTTGAGTAATCTTTTCATGATGTGGGATGTTTCCAGGAAAAACTGGAAAATGCTAAATTTTATTGGATAATTTTGCTTTCCTTTTCAATGAAAGGAGGTAAAAGCTTACATTTTTTTAATAAATTTTCTTCTCCTCTAATGAAATGCTCACGTTGATTTTTTTGGTAGTGAAATTGGTTGAAATTGACAGGCAACAAAGGTTATGAGGAAATTATTTGCAATGAGAAAACTTAGAAAAAAACATTTCTTCACTTAATTGTCTCTTCCACTTTATTCCTTCAAGTTGAAATGAATCCTAAAAGTTTAAGCAAAAAAATCTATTTGGCAAAAAAAGTAGTCTATTTGTAGATCCAAAAGAAAATTCCGTTTCGTCGCAGTTTCTTAAAAAAAAGTGAACGAGAAAGTTGACTTTCTCCGAACCTCAAAGACTTTCTTTTTAAATGAGCAGAATACAGCAGGAGAATGTTGAAATTGGGCAAATAAGCCGATACAAATTTGTGAAAGGTTTGATACATTTCCTCCGCTAAGTGACCCAGATTCAATCTCAAGGAAAACTATTAGTATCTAGGTATCCTGGTCCAGAGCCAATATTTCAAATCTTCAGAAAGTTGGAAACTGTTCTAAAACAACTTTCCACTCTGGGGCCACTTTGGACCAACTTTTGTGCAAGTGGAGCTACTTTGTATCAAGTGCAGATAACCCCTCCTTAACATCTCCATTTGTTTGTTCTTTACTCCGGCACAAAACCATTTGTTTTCCATTGCCTAAAATTGATGCATTTGTATTTCAATCAAGTCTCATAAAAGTCAAGATTTATCGACATTGGTCCGTAAACAAATAAAATAGCGGCGCATGACGCTTGTGCTGTGAGATTATGGCCCTCAAATTTGAATTGAAGTGAGTGATGCAGAAGATGAAGACCTGAGGTTGTTGCCTGACAAAATCATGCCCCTTCATTTTTTACCCTGTGTAAATGAGGTAGCCCCTCATGTCTGCGAAGGTTATTTGAGGATGTACTCACATTTCTAAACTCACAACACCCCAATACTCAAAACTCAAAAAATAAAACTAAGCTTGAATAATCTTAGTAATCTATTTTGTGAGCGTAAGCGTTTGAGTATCTGAAACCTGATTTTTAGCGATGTCATTCTCGCCGGACTCGGAATATCTGAAAACTGTTTTTTTTTGTGATGATGTGAGTATTTGATTCTCTGAGCAGCGGTTCGGCATGTTAGCAGCGCAGAATGATTGAATCTCCTCGTGAACGTGATTTGCTGTGATTATAAATAATTGTTGAGGATAATTAGAGTTAAGTATGTAGCAACAAATACGGTTGTCAGTGCAAAGACGAGTACATGAGTTTCTTTCTGTTTAATTTTGAACAAAAAAGAGTTTCTGCTCAAATTTTGTTCTATCTTTAAAAAGTTGAGGTAGTTAATATCTGAGTCTTAAAATGTTTTTGCTAAGCGAACGCAGTATTTCTTCTTTTGAAAGTTCTCGTACCCATGGAGAGTTTTATGAGTAAAATTGGACAAGAGTAATGTTCTGTCAAAATGAACACGGAAAGGGCTAAATTGATTGGAATCAATCATACTCTGATCTCTGCTCTTGGCGAAATCAAACGATTTTAGACCTCAAGTTGTTTGCGAAGTTTGAAAATTGTGTTTTGTGTGATGCTGGAAGGCAGATTTTTAAGTCAGGGAAATGCTTCTGTGCCCAACCCGAAGCAATCTCGAGCCATTTGAGTATGGATCTTCTTCTGAGATGCTGGCATTCGTGTGTTCAAACATGTAATTTAGAACAAAGATTTGTGGTTGGGGCTTTGGAGCTCCATTCCCTCTTTCCAATTTATTCAAGACGCTACTTCTCAGCCTGAAAATCCCGCGAAATGGGATTTTGAAAGAATTTGATCAACTTAGAACGAAAAAAAAGAGAAGTGTACGTGGTCGTTCCCACAAAGATCGCTCCCAGTAATTCAAAAATGTTTTAGCGCTGGAAGCGCTACTTACGTTTGAGATAGACGCCGCCTAAATACATAATTTCTTTGGGTTGTAAGGCGTCCTGAATTGTTCATTAGATAATTTCTCCAAAACCTCAAAACCTAACTGAAGAAGATTTTTTTTTTGCAAAATTTCAGAAGAAAATTATCTTAGTTCATAAACAAAAACCTTTGTAAAGTGTATAGCCGTAGTATCATTTATATTATTGTATTTATATAGTATCCAATTAAAACGTACTTTTACTAAAGTACTTTTATCAACTGATTTTCCTATTGGTTTAAACCGTACCAATTAGGCCAATTAGAAATTTGGAAAAAGTTTTAGAACTGTATTTTGTGCGGTGCGTTTTTTGTGTCAAACGACTGCAATTAATAACTAACAATTAAATGCTACAATTATTAACTGCGATTAAAAACTACAATTACTAATAACTTGAACATAATCAAATAGAATGATATTGAATGAATATATAAATTATTGAGTCTCTGGCACGTCCCCTCACAATTCCAAATCCAAAGGCCCATTGTATGCGCACAACTCTAAAAAGCACTGAGGCAATGGGACTTATTTATAATCCAGGAATCGTAGCCTGATATTTTTTTTAAAGGAATGTTTCAAAGGTCATTGACCTCTTGACCTCTGCGGAATGCACCTTTGGTCATTTGAATTTGTTTCGAGCCCTGCGCCCCAATAAGTCAGCAGCAAAAATTTACGTTTTGTTCGAAACACCTGTTTACTTTGTAGTTTTTTTTTTTCGAACCAAATTCAAAAAACTATTTTTTCAGCTGTGCAATCCTACGTAAAGTGGGATAATCTTACGCTTTTACTTGGGAATGGTCCATTCAAAGCACATTTCACCTCATTTCATTCACATTCTCTCATTCCCCACTTCCATCAGCCAATCAGAATTCACACCCAAAAAATCAAAAATTCAAAACTCTAACATTTAGAACTAATTATTTGTTAGCTCGATTCACATATTAATTATAAGCCATGTTGATTGAATGTATTTCGATCAATTTAATAGATTTGATTTGAATTGGTATAATTATGTTATATTGTAATTGCTAAATTGTTGTACGAAATAACTATAAATTAGTGCCGGAATTTCTGTTTTGGAGATAAAAATTCTTCGGTGTCTGTGAAGTTTAAGCACAAAAGCACAATAGAGTATCTTTCAAATTAAAGCACAAAAACAAATTTTTAAAAAGTTTCTAGAATTTTAAATTTAATTAACTGTTTTCCGTTTTTTAAATTTCTAATTAGGTTTTAATGCAAGGTAATTTAGAAGAGAAAGTTTTTCGGCTGCAATATTGCTTTCTGTCTCAGTGTACCCCAAAAATTATGAAAAGTAACCGGTTTCGTTCTAAAAATTATTCGTAAATGTTGGATTTTGACGAATGATGTCCAAATAGACGTTTAAAAATGAGTTTAGCCCATAATGATCAAAGACACATCTGATACATTAAATTAGACATGATGTTTGAAAACGTAATTTAACCTATACGGCGTTCTATTACCTACATTTTTTTTTTACATTTTAAACTAATTTAAAGAAATAATTTTGTATTCCCATTACACCAATTTCAATTAAAAAAAAAAGTCGTTTTTGATCTCAATGACATGGAATTAAATCATTTTTCAATTCTTTCCAATTAAAAAAAAATCCATTTGCAATTTTTTTTAAATACAAAAAAAAATAATTATTAACTCCTTTAATCTAAAAATAAAGTACAATTTCTTAAAAATCTCTTTCGATCTTATTTACATAAAATTTTAACTCAAGTGCTACCTACAAAAAGTGCATTTGTTTTTGTAAGCCGGCTGGTTCACTTCAACCGAGATTGCTCTCTTACAATGCAAAAATGGTTATAATTGGTGCTTTTGTAATGAAGCGCATAATTATTTTATACTTGAGAAGAACGTGAGGCAATGATTTACATTAGTAAATTACAGGCAAAGGTACACTAAAAAAAAGCAGGTAAAACAACGCATAAGAAGTTTTGTTCCTGAAAAAATAGGAAGATTATGTGATTCAAAATATTGAAAGTATATTTTGAAGCAATGAACCACCCAATTTGAATTTTAAAATTGGAAAGCGAAATACCCGCCATTTTTGCCTACTACTTCTGAAAAAAATTAATACAAAGAACACATTTTTGGTGTACACATAAACGTACAAGGGTTTTGGTACTAAAAACAAATGTTCTCCACATTCTTTTTTAAAGTAAAAAAAAATGACTGATCGGAATTTCAAATTTGGTAGTCGAAATCGATACAAACATTTCAACTTTTTGTTGTATAAAAATACGACTCTTATAAATAGGAAACTATTGTACGCCACCGCATTTCGTCATGTTGTACTTTCCATGTCGGAAGTGCAAACCTACTAAAAGCATTTCTTGTGAAACTCCCAGTACAATTTTCTTGTACGTACAATAAATTGTAGCAACAAAATTGTAGAAACAAAATTGTTTGCAAAGTGAAAGAATTAAAAAATTTAGAGACCCTTAGCGGATTAATAACCAAGGGCTTCCCAAGGGGGGCTATAAATGCAGGCTGTAAATAATAGACAGGAACCAACTGGAACTAAAAATTTCAAACTTCGTTTTTTAAATCATTGTGTTCAAACAGTTGTAATTTGAAAAAGCTACCGTGTTCAAACAGTTGTAATTCCGAATCACCCCTTCTTCATCATTGCCTCCCTCTGTCACGGAAATGTTTTAGTACAAAAACATGTAGGTACAACCTTTCTAAATAAGCTAATCTGTAGCACTGACACCTACAATACTCTCCTGTGCACAGAGCCTTTCAAAACAAAAAGAGTACTCTTAAAAATGCTTTCAAAACAAAAGTTGTTGATTTAGTAAACACATCATTTTAAAGTGACTCTTGACACATGAGTTTTCTTAAATTTATAACAAATTCGAAATAGCGTCTCGAGAGTCGAAAAAAACATATTTAAAACAAAACGTATTTGTAGAACAAGGCATTTAGGCAATTTAGTAATTTTGTAATAGTGACTTGCAAAACGTTTTCTAAGTTTTTATAGTATTTTACAATTTTTTAAATATTCACACAACAAGTGCAAGAATCAGAACTAGACTGGAAGTACGAGCTTTCAAAATATTTTGCAAAAACGCACATATTTCCACAAAATGCAAAAAGAATGCCCATGAATTATTACTATTCTCAATTTATAGAACGATTAGAATCAATTAAAACACGTTCCGAAAGGCGTACGTATCTATAAATTGTCCTAATTTTTTCTAATTTGAGTCTTAAATTATTTAGAGTGGCTCGGAGCCACTTTTACTTTTGCTTTCTCCAATTTGGGTGTCGATTTGCTAGCGAAAGAACACGCGACTTGCAGCGGTGTTTGGGTCTCTCATAGCGTCCCTCGGCCTCCTCTTCACCTCATTCGCTTCGCACAAACACCAACTCTTCCGCATCTACGGAGCATTCATCGGCAAACTTTTACAAAAAAAAAAAGTTTCAAAAATTGAAAATTCTTAAAATTTTGAAAATGTTTGTTTGAATTTCCAGGCGTGGGTGTGGGCCTGACCCGGGACGCTTCTTCGCTCATGGGTGATTAATATTTTAAGCGGAAGCGTGACCTCGTGAAAATCATCTTTGTGTCTGGCTCAGAATTGGGCATTTTGCTCAAGTAAGTTTCAATTGAAGATGAAGGAAGAAGATGAATTGCAAATTGCAGTGTGTTGGGGTGGCGCATTGGTCTGCAGGCGATGACTGTTTGTCTGTTCCTGACTTTCTTCCTGGGAACGTGCTATCGCTCCGCATCTCTCTACCACCCCCAAAGAAGGGCCATTCTCCACCTCAAAAACCAAGAGAAAGGTAAGCACAGAGCATTTTTTAAGTACCGTACAAGTGTCGAAATAAAGAGAATCTAAATCGCTAAATTGTAAAACAGCTAAATTCTAACATCAAGTAAAATTCTCCATCAAAAGAGATGCAAGTGCGGTTGTCATTGTTCGCTCTGTACAATAGTTTAACCGAGCGTGAAAACAGCTTTTTCATTTGCTTTGGCAAGTTCTATAATTTCTTTTCGCCAAACTTTCTACTGTAAACCAACTTCAATGTTCAAAAACTTATTGTAATAGTTGATACTATTATAAATAATAGTTGATACAATATAATATATATTATAAAATTACGACCTGTAATAGTTAATTTAACTATTAAAATTATAACTTGTACTAACTTGTACTGACAATGGAGACCCTTTGTTTTCTGTGATCAACTTTCTCTTGTCTTGCCAAGTCAGTTCCTGTGAAACGCTCAGTACACAACGCACACACAAAGTAATTGATCTGAATCCTTTTGTTATTTTAAAATTAAAATATTACAATAACGGAGGAAGAATGTGGGGTTGAATGAGCGGTTATCAAAACCTTGAGTTATGGTTCTCTTCCCTATGCAAATTATCAGACACAAACAAAATTACCTGTTATGAGGAGGCAATTTACACGAAACAAATTGGCTGGCACTTAAGAGCCAATCTTTAAGAGCTAATCGGCAATTGAAATACCAAAGGATGAATAATATGGGATAAAATGTCAAAAAAAAAAAAAAAAAAAAAACTAAATAAAACTAAGACTAAAAATTACTAAAGGAGAAAATAAATACAAAAACAGAAAAACGCTTTTTCAGAGTTTATCAACAAATATCTTATTTTTAAAATAAGAAATATTTCAGAATTGTTCGAAATTTCTTTTAAAATTTTGAAGTTTCCTAAAGTTGGTTTAAATTATTAAAACTTTTTTTTTCAAAGTCCAAAATAAATTTCCCTAAAACAATCTTGCAATCTTTCTATGATTTTAAATCAACCAAACCTATTTTCCAAGAAAATACACGTTTTTGTTTCGTTGAAAATTTCTGTCGGTGTTTAAGCTTATGTTTTAGTTTTTAATTTAATCAACTTAAATTTTCCAATTTAATTGTATTTCTCTCTTCTGATCTCATCCTTTTTCATCATAAACATTTAATCGAGGCTTTCATTTTAATTTTAAGTGATAAAAGTGAAGTTAAGTGTTAAATATGTTATGTTAAATGAACATTAAAAATTTAGGCGAAGAAGAGGGAGAAACGTGAAGAAAAACCTCAATTTCCTGACTGTACGTGCCTCAGGAGCAAAACGCTCCAAATTCTACTCTTCTCGAGCGCATTCACGGCATTTGGAATCAACACCCCATTGTTCTACCTCGTGTGACGCTTTCGAAAGGAAAATAGTTTTTTTAAATACTGATTTAGAAATTTTTGAAAATCAAATTTTGAAATTTTGAAAAGGTGGTTAGAATTTGAAAACGAAATGGGTAAGACTGGAGAACTGGAGTTGTCCAAGGTGGATCTCTCTGTCGTATTTCTGCATGTGTGCGTGGGGTGCTTGTGGATGGTTGGTTGCGTTCTTTGGTCTCGTCGTCGTGCAAAAAAGTCAAGACTGTCGCGTGTTCAAGCAGTATTTGTGTCAGGTGAAAAATCAATAACCAATTAGTTACCTGTACTTACCTCCAATTAGTCTACCTGTCAATTACCTGTAATTAACCTGTAATTTAATACTCTTACTAATGGCCCCTTCTCAGATGGCTGGCGTCATTTGAGGGATCTTAATACTGGGTCTGACAGCGTCCCTTGGCCTCCTTTTCACCTCATTCGCCTCACAGCTCCATCAACTCTTTCTCAGCTACGGAGCATTCACTGGCAAGTTTTAAAAAAAGTTTCGGAAAAATTTAGTTTAAAAAGAAATTAAAATGTTGAAAATGTTGATTTAAATTTGCAGGAGTAGTGGGTGTAGGTCTGACCCGGGACGCTTCGTCGCTCATGGTTGGTCAATATTTTAAGCGGAAGCGTGACCTCGTGGAAATCGTCCT
>JAQFYP010002434.1:0-12756 GCA_034694865.1 Bilobella braunerae | reverse complement strand
AGGGTTAGAAAAACCGCCACTAGATGACGCGGTTAACTACAATTAATCAGAATTGACGATTGTCAATTCTACAAACACGTGGCTTCGTTTGTCTTATAACCATAGTCGGTGTTGGTGTCGGTAAATGGATCCTTCGATTAAACTGAATCATAATTTCCATAAACATTTTCCATTGATTGCTGAGAAGGCCATATCGAGACCTTCTTGACTTTTGGTAAACATGCAAATGTCATTTTTATCCAGATATTCTTGTGCCTGAAAAAAAATAGACAAGTGGTTTTTTATAGAATAGTTATGTTTATTTGGTACAAGCTGGCAGATTAAAACTAGCTTACAACAGCTAAACGAATTACAAATTTACTGGTAAATATAATTAAATAATAAATAATAAGTAAATAATCAATTTACCTGCTCGATGCTAGTGTCATCAACTTCCGTAGGAGTTTTAGAAAAGTGTCTCACTTCTAGTTGTTTCCTTTCTTCTAAATACCATGTGGCGGCTACAAAACCAATCATGGCAAAAAGAAGTACTGCTAGTTGCAATTGTACCATTTTCAAGCTTCCTTTTCTCGAGTAAAAGTTTCTGGGTTGATAAAAGTTTGTTTAAAAATATAGATAGTTTTTTAGTGTTTGAGATTCGAGTTTATTTACTAGAGATTTGTGTTCGTTACTCTCGTCATACCATGGGTTGGGCTGGGGGCAGTGGAAAGTGTTGAATTTACATATTTTTCATCTGCCCGTACCAACCCTGATTTTTACTAACCGTCTATTTGCCACTTGAGTGCACCAATTAAACAATTGAAACACTTATAATTAAATTCATAATACTTAATAAAAATATTGTTTTCTTACCTTCGACAAATAAAAGTATAATTAAAACCAAATAAGTAATAAAATATAAAGTTCATGAATGCTCAATTTAAATCGTCTCCTCGACGTGTGTTATGTTTATGAATAAATACTTTACTATTGGTAACCTTATGAGCATTGCATTTGCTCAATTTTAATATTTTATTGCATGTCCATTTCCATGTGCTCGGACCTTAGTATACAAACAAATCATGCAAAGTACAACCCAAATTCTTTGGTCACGGTAGCACAGAAATTCAAGAAACTCTCTAATTTTTAACAATTACTTTTTTAATTAGATGAATACTCTAAATTTATTAGCCTGTATAGTACTTGCAATTTTGTTTATTCCCTATGAAGGTTTGTATGTTTTGGAGTTATCCGAAGAGCAATAAATTTGTAATTTGTAATTAAGAGAACAGAGTTCTTTGCCTGAAACAATTAATTGGCAACAACTAATTAGCAGTTAATATGAATACAATTACGATAATTCCATCTTGCCTAAAACGTAGGTACAATTTCTTAACGTTTATGCAAGTATGCGGATTTTCTTTTGACTTTCATTTCACGTATACTTTAAGCTATTAGGCCAACGGAGTCAGTTTCGCTCTAATTTACCTGATACTAACTTTAACTTGTTAAAGCACATAAACAGAGATAACTTATTTAATAAATTTATTTTAAAAAAAAGTCAAAGTTTTAAAAAGTTTTGGAAACAATTAAACAAAATTAATTATTTAAAATTATCGTTGTAATTAGGTACACAACGTTTAAAACGTTGCGACAATTTCTAGCGTAATAGATCGAATTCAAATAGGCTAGAGCAGGCTTTTCTTAGCAATGATTCGCTACAGAACACCACAATTGGAAAGTTTTGATTTGATGGAAAAATAGAACAATTGTTTCTGTTGTTATTCACGGATTTTCTGGCGATGAGCCGGAAGTGAAAGTTGAAAAGTTATTCGATTGAGTAATTAAAACTAACCGTGAAATTGTGAGAGCGGAAAAAGTGATGATTTGTTTTGTAAGAGTTATGTAAGTAACTCTAAAAAATGTAAGTTCTAAACTTTTGACATTTAACCGCTGCCTCCTGCCTCGTGGTATGTGAATGGGTATAACCGATTATTCGTTTTAGGGTAAAAGAGAACTACGCAGACGGTTGAACCCATTTCTACACCTGGCTAAAACGTCGAAAAGTATTCGTTTCGAAAAGTTTCTAATTATCCCGCTTTATTCTAAAGAAGTAGGGATTCTATTTGCTAAGTATCATATTTTTATGTACATCTAAAAACAATCACAATTCTTATAACCTTATTATGGTATAATTTTGACACAAAAACAACTTAAGTTTTTTTAACGTTTAAAATTTTAAACAAACTTCACTTTTTTTTTGGAAAATTTTGAATTTTAGCAAACAAAAGTTTAACAATTTGTAAAAAAAAAAAAATTGTGGAACAGTTTAAAATTTTGAAAAAAAAAATTAATAAAATAGATAGTTTTTAATGGAAAAGTCCAATAATTGTTCGAGGTAATGATCATGATGATGTGCCAACTTCACGCACCGAAATCTTGCAACAAATTTGGGCCAAAAATATTGTTTTAAGGTCAAAACCATTTAAGCTATGGGGTCACATACTTCCTGGGCACATGATGGATTTGTTGGGTTTGCATGCTAAACCGCAATTAGTATTTTTTTATTGCTCGTTGAACGTAGGTGCAATCAAATTTAGGTCATGAACTTAACATGGAATTGTAATGCACATCTCAACATATAGTTTTTCAGTTTTAAAATGTGTCGCAATCTTCAATTCTCATGTTTTAAGCTATCTCTGAAATTGGCCTGTCTCTATGGCAAAAGCAGACACACTTCATCCCTTCTATGTCGAATGCGACGAACTTAAGGTAGTTTATAAAATATTATTGTAGAAAAGGAGCGCACTCTACACCTTGTTAGTTGTTTTATTTGAATTTTAATAACAGTTTGGGAACTCTAACTCTAGTGTCGAATAGGACTAGACAGTGTCTGAATATTTTGAAACCACGACATGCTTTCTTTGCAGGGTCTGTTTCCTAAAGAAAACGTCATAAAAATTCTAAAAAATTTCAAATACTAAAGCTTTGTAAAAATGCAATTTAAATATTAAAACTGGATTTTGAGTAAGTAAACTTAAGTGATATCGAGTGGTTATTTCAATATAAAACAGAAGGTCCCATGCCCCTGTGTAAATTCAAGTAAATCTACTAATTCTAAGATGAAATACACGTAGGTTGTGGTAAACAAAAGCCGTATTAATTTTCAGTAGGCTTTTTTACCCTTGAAATTGTTTTCTTCAAATTGTATAATTTTTATGTAATGTTGCCGACATGAAAACAACCAAAGTAAAATTGTTCGTAAACTACGGAAAACAAATTTTTGGATTTTAAACAACTCTAATGTAGGTGATTGCGGCTCCAGTTTGAAAAAAATTAAAGCAATTTAGTTTGTGTACTTAAATGGTGACGGAGTTGTGAAATTGACCTGCAGATTCGTAGAACTTTCCCGCGAGTAAGAATTTTCATTGGTTTTTAAAAGTTGTTGAAAAGCTCTAAAACACAACTTTGAATGTCTTTCAGGAAACATAAGGTGAAGATAACCCCGGATTATTGCATCGAAAAAAAAGGCGTTCCAAGTCTCCAAACTTGGCGTTATGAAGAAGATGCTAATAATTTCCTCGTTTTTATCGAAAAGCTTAACCCACTCATTCTTGCCAAACCACTTACAAAAGGCATCACTTTTAAGTGGTCTAGCTTGGTTAATATTACGGCTCGCGAATACAGCTCTTATTATACACACCTTTTTTTTAGAGTATACGTATCTTGAGTACTACCAACAATCCCCAAGTAATAATTGATACGTTTGTTGTACGCCCATAATTGTGTGGATTACAATAAAAAATGGGAGTAAATTAATAAACATGTAATAAACAATGCTAACAATGTAAAACTAACAATACTCAAGTAGCAGACACGAAAAAAAATGTTAAATTATTTGTACTATTGCAGTAAGTATTGTTTCATGGAAAAGTGAAGTTTGAGCTGTTGAGGGCAAGGAGCATTTTTTTTAAATACAGAGAACATTCGAACCAATTTTACATTTTCCTTCATGCAAAAGTAAGGTTTGTCATTTTGACTTTCCAATATTCTTCTTTCGCTTTCGGAAAGCTTGCTTAGTGTAAACTTCCTTTATTACATAAGCTTTTACTTTCTTCTCCCCTTTTTATTAGTAGCGGAAGCGAAGCGACTGCTACTTATGTTTTCGTCAAGTCTGTCCGTCTGTCCGCGATTACCTCAGGATTTTCTACACAACATATCTCAAATCTGTTTTCGGGTATGAGTTCTTTGAGTTCCTGACCAGCTCAAGTTTGTTTGTGTTTGACCGGAAAGAAGAAGTGACCCCCATGGGGTCACAGGTCAAGGTCAAACATATCATTCTATGACAACATGGAAAATGACCCCTGCAAAAGGTGTTTCTCGTAGATTTTGGAACATTATTTGTATAGGTCACTTCTCTCTGTGACCCCCAAAATCGCCCCTTGACCTCAAAATGACCGTTAAATACAAACTTCAACTTGGCATTGTACAAAAAGCAATTACTGCAATTTATGCTTCGTTACATATCTGACTACATTCAAGATTGTCCAAAATTTGGATTGTTTTTTTGTGTGGAGAATTTGCCAATCGGACAATGATCACAACCTTAAAGTTCCAACAAGATATTAGTCGAGTTGCCAATTTCAAACTAATTGTCGTCGAAGAGTAGTTCTAAATTCGGTGGATCTGTAACTACATCGACGTCTACACATTACAAGCATCGTTTTACAAGCTATTTATTAAAGCCTATTTGATTTTGCACGTATCCAACGCTGCAAACATTGCATTGCCTTGTTCTTGCGATGCTGCCAATTGGAGAATTGTCATAAAATGTCTAGTCTTTAACACTGCAAACAACGCATTGTTTTGTTCTTTTAATGCTGCCAATTACAAAATGGCCAAAAAATTTCTATTGTATATACAACGTACTTTCTCTGCTCGCCTTTTAGAAAGTCAATGTCTGGAAAACAAAAGTTGTGGTGTAAGATCTGTTTATAAATTTTGCAACGAATAAAAATATTTTAGCATTCTTGATCTTGACCAAGGCAATTTATCCGCCTGTTTGACAAATCGCTTCTACATCTCGAATTGTTTTGAATCGTATGTAAGCAAACACGAAAACTTTGCAAATTCTTATAGGTAAACATAAAGATTTCATATTTTACGAACAAACAAACATTAGGCAGCGTGTCTTTTATTAATTTCGTAAAAGTTTATTTATACACAAATTGCAGGCCGTAAATAAAAGCTAAGTCACTATAATGTTTTAGTACAGATTTATTTGTGTTACTTCTGTAAGCTAAAAAGTTTACAAAGTGAGTTAGTTGATTTCAACTTGAACATAACTACTCATTACTAAAGAGTAATGCAAAAAAGAGGTAGACCTCTGTACCACTTCCATTTTCTGCAGTGCCTTGAATGATGCAAGTTGTAAACCCTACGCCCGTGTAACCCTTAATATCAAGGTGGACCTAAACAAAACATAAACCAATTCTATTTGGTAAACTTATCTAATTATCCCAATCTGGTTACAATTATGTCAATAAGTGACTTTTAAAGTTAAAAGGTAAAGTTAAATACCTCTAACTCCTCATAGATGCTGTTGTTGATAAAATAAATTCCAGCGCCCAAAGCTTCTTGGTAACTTAAGCCCCCATTATCCCGTAACAATTTTTTCAACTTAGTCCAACTCTCTGAAATTCTTGTGTACGTAAAACCCGCTTTTATGCCTTCAACGTTAAATTTCAAATCTAGAGGCACTCCACCTATCCCAATTAGGCGCACGCCCCCTTTGTTTCCGTCTGTATTGTCCATCCGTACAGTAAATAAAAAATAAATGCCCTTGGCTTTGATGTAAAATTTTTCTATAAATGAATTTTTTTTCCCTCCATCCCAACGAATTCTTCAGTACCATACGTTAGCTAGTGCGTTGAAGAAACATGTCATTATTTACTGGAAATGAGTACATATGCAAATAGACATTATTATTTATTTCAGAATGTAAAAAATTAAATGTGAAAATCGCAAAATCTTTTACTTTACGAAATAGTAATAAAATGTTATAATATCAATTTTACTTGTGTTTTTGCAACACCACTAAATTAGCATGTAAAAAAAATGTAAAAAAATTTTACCTGTTCGCGAGTCCTCTGTGTTAACGGCATAAATGTAAGAGAATGTTGCCCGTTCTCTGTTTCCGACTCCACGTCGCCATTTTCGTTGAATTTCATACCAACAATGCATTGAATAACAGCAAAACACACAAGAACATTGAGGTAATAAATCATGGTTGGTAAACACGAGATCGCGTTTTGAGGAGGCTATTTTTTTAAGTTGGTAGAGTACTGATCAGGTCTTGGGGAGAGTGTTCTCTATTTAAGGAGAATCAATTACAGTGTTCTACTCGACTCTCTTCACGTACAATTATGTAAAGTGTCCTTCTATGCAAATTCTTTGCAAATATTATGACGACATATTTGTTTTAACCATGCAAAGTTTTTTGGTCGAAATAAATAATGTTACAAATAATTGTAGCAACATTAGCACGAAGGAATTTTTCTCTGCTAGTTGATTTTGTAAGACACGGATTTACCTTGTATTCACCTTTTAACTTATTTCGTTAGATCAATTTTGTTGCGTTACTTAAAGTAATGACATTTTATAAATTTTTCTTTTCTGAAGTCTCCACAACGAAAGTAGAGTAACTATTTTTTAACATAAAGTTTTATGGCAGAAACTTTAGTTTAGATTAAAGTAGGTCTCTGTGCGTATCAGACGCCACCGTGAACGCTCGTCTAGAGTTAAGATGTTGACAAATCTTAAATAATTTTGTTTAGGTTTAAGTTTGTTTTTATGTTACTTTTATATGTGGAAATAGAATGTGTAGTAATATCCACTAAACAAAAGAGAGTTTGGTATTGCATTGGGTAAGCCCTGTAATATGATATTAAGGTGGTTAAGGAATTGTAACATGTGTACACTACTGTATGAGCATATTCATAGCGAAGTGCCGTCTTGGCATTTTCGACAAGTGGGTACCTACATACTTTTTAAACAATAAATTTACAAGAAAAACGTAACAAGCCTGGTTGTTTGTTATAGTTCGTTCGGATGGTCTATTGTGCCCATTTAATGACAACATTTATGCTAATGAGCTTCTTACAGGGCCGTGAGGTCCAGTTGGCTAGGACGTGAGTTCCTTTCCACTGGCTTGTTGGGATCGAACCTTGTGATCCGCCCCATAAAAAAGTGCCATACGACGATTAGCGTCTATGCTCTGGAAATGTACGGAAGACGTACAAGATCTCATATTGGAGTTGCTTTACGTCGTTTTACATAAGCTGGACAACCTGCATATGATTGATAGCATAGTGGCGTAAGTGCAACCAGGGAGTTCCTTATAGTAGAATCCTAACTCTCTCCGTTAAAGCACCTGGAGTCGATGGGATGCTTTGACAAGCGGTATCCCGACTCCTAAAAAGGTGAAGAGACGATAAAAATAAATTTAAAATAAGTGCAGACCACAGAGCTAACCGGAGGTTTACATCTTCAGTTTGGAAAAGGAAGCTACATATTAGCTTCAGGGTTAGCAAGCTGTTAATTTTGTTTTTGCGACTATTTCATCATCGACAATAACATCAAAATAATCTCTCAAATCTAGGAGCTAATGCTCCCTCCCTTGCGATAATATAGTTTGTTTTGGATTTACATAAATTTTCTACGGAAAACAATTCCACCGCTTCTCGCTAAGTGTTGTGAAAAATTATAGAAAGTGGAACATTGCAGTCCTAGTTTTATCACGCATCTTTTTCCACAAGAGCGCTGGACAGTGGACGTTGTATTTATTTTTCCTACATGTGGTTGGTTATTATGTTTTGTTAAGCTGAAATCGCATTCCTTAACATTAGGTAATTTAGTCTAGAAAATTTTAAAATAAAAAAATTTAATGTTGCATAGAATTTGAGGTGTTAAACGTAAATATGTGGACACCACCAACATATAAACAAAGATTCAATGAGTATATGAGCGATCTTTCACTTGTTTGATGTGTGTACGTGAAAATGATAACAAAACTTTCTTCCACTCTAACTCCTCACCCAGCTTTTATGTTAGAGTTTAAGTTTACCGCAAATGAACATGTTTTTTATTTGTACATGTACAACGCTACAATGTTGGCACACCTTGCCTAGTGGTTAAACCTTTTGTCTCTCACCAATAGCCAGCCCGAGAATAGGGTTTCAGATCTCCCAATCAGCCGCAAAACCAGCTTTTGCCATTGGCTCTTCCCTTTCAAAGTGCCTTGCTTCGGACCCTGTGTATGCCCGTATCTTTGCGATTAGACTACACATCAGAGGATATGGAAATTACCTATAGCCTAATGCTTTCAAGTTGCCTTGAGAAAATTTAGAAGACGACCGTCATTTACAAACATGTATCCTAATGAATCCTATCTTCCATATTCTTACCCAGTCTCTTACATGTTGACCAGCCGAATTGCAAATAAATAATTTCATTTTGTAAATTTAATAAAAGTGCTGACCATAGTGCTAACCGGAGGTTTACATCTCCAGTTTGGAAAAGAATCTTCAAAAATTTGCTTTAGGGTTAGCAAGCAGTTAATTTTGTTTTTGCAACTATTTCATCATCGACAATAACATCAAAATAATCCCTCAAATCTAGGAGCTAATGCTCCCTCGCTTGCGATAATAAAGCTTGTTTTGGATTTACATAAATTTTATACGGAAAACAATACTACTGCTTCTCGCTAAACGTTGGAAAATTTATAGAAAGTTGACCAATGCAGTCCCAGTTCTATTACGCATCGTTTTCCGCAAGAGCGCTGAACAGTGGACGTTGTGTTTATTTTTGGTAATTTGGTTGGTAATTATGTTTTGTTAAGTCTAAAATTTAGTGTAGTACATTTTAAGCTAATTTTTTCCAATTTTGCATGAAATTGGACGCTTTAAATGTAAAAATGTGGACACTAACAACATGTACACATAGATCCAATGGTTTTATGATTTTCCCCTAGTTTGATATATGTACATTAAAATGGCACAAACACTCCCTTTCGCTCTAACTCCTCTGCCAGAACTTATGTTAGTGTTTTTGTTTACCGCAAATAAACATGCTTTTTTCTCCATTTTTAATGTTGGCAACGCTACAATGTTGGCAGAGTTGGCCTAGTGATTAAGACCTTCTTTCTATTAACGCCAGCAAGCCTGAGAGCAAGGTTTCAATATCCCAATCAGCCACAAAAAAATCGTTATCATTGGTTCTTCTCTTTACAAAGTGACTTGCTTCTGACCCTGTGTATGTATCTTTGCGATTAGACTACACGGCCCTCATTTGCATACATGTATGCTAATGAGTCCTACCTTCTTATTCCTACTCACTCCCTTACATTTTGACTAGCCGCATTACGGGATTGTCTACCACCGCTTGTATGCCTTCGCATCTTCATATGCGACTCGGTGAAATAGCAGTTTAGCGAGTTAACTCCGATTTTGTTTTATGAAGAGACCCTTGTGACCACAGAGTATGAAAATATGAGATACCTATACCATTGAAACTAAAATTTCAAAAAAATTCAAAAAATTCAGTTTTTGAAAGCAGTTCAAAAAAAAATTTATACTCAGGGGTTTTTTCATAATGTTTTTTTTTTAAATCGGAGTTAACCTGCTAAACAACATTTTTTCTAGGACACTATTCGTATCATAGTGTAGCCAAAAAAAGAGTAAAATTTTGGACAATTGTCTGCCAATGTTTATTTTTAAACAAGAAATCAAGAAGCAGATTTTTCTAAATGTTGGTTGTGGAAGAGTGCTATTATCTTCCTTAGATTTGGGACAACATCTACGATTACATCCAACGTTTTTAGCAACAAATTTCTAAACTCTTGACGTGTTTTGGTTTTACATTGTACATATGCAAACCAACAAGCTTAAAATTGTGTGTATTTTCCATTGCTGTTTTGTGGAAAAGTAGGATTAGCTCCCTCAGATCTCTAACAGCATCTACGTTTACATACCTAAAACATTGTTTCAGCAAGAAATACATAAAACTTCTACCTGTTAAATTGTGAAAAACAAACGCTAAAAACATAGCCTTGCGTTGCCTTTGTACGTTGCCCATTGGACAGAGGTCTTAGAATACTTAATGCATTAACAACAAATTAGCTATGTTAAAATTCCTACTGGTATTGAGTTAAATCAACAACTTTGTTCCAAACATTTCTGAAGGCGCAAATGTAAATTGCAATATTTCTAGTTATAGTGTGTCTTGTGATTTTGTTTTCAAATTGTACTTATCCCATGCTTCAAGCCTAACACTGTCTTTACTTTGTTTTCCAAAGTAGCAACAGCATCTTCTACTTTCAAGTGTTCGAAAACTATTTAATGCAAGCCAAATTTATGGTTTGTTACAATTATGCTTTGTTACATATCTGATTACATTCAAGGTTGTCCAAAATATGGATTGTTTTTGTAGTGTCTTGAAATAATTTTCTCTTTCACTGTTACAACGCAACAAATTTAGCACTTCATAGTCTTAGTAGCATTAAAACTCGACAAGGGTTTCCGCGTAATATAGAGAAAACAAAAACAACGCAGTCAAGTCTAGTCCTCCTTGTGTTTGTTGTATGAGAGTGTATTAGCTTTGTTACATCTCTGATGACATTTTCGATGCAATGTCTTTGCAACAAATTTTTACAAAATTTAGGTATTTTTTTTTTACTTTTTCCAAATTCCAAATCCAACTCTATCATTAAAAGCATAGCGGTGTACTGTTCTGTTGCTGTACTGTTACTGAACTGTTGCTAATGGTCAAATGGTCACAATATCGTAATGTGTAAACAAGAAATAAGTCCAGTTGCCAATTTACAAAACTTTATGTTGTCCAAAAGTAGTGTAAGTACGTAAGTTTACATACTATATACATCGGTTTACAAGCAAATTATTAAAGCCTATTATGTTTTTTTAATTTACAAAGAATCAAACATGCAAGCATAGCTTTGCCTTTTTCTTGTAATGTTGCCACTCGGACAATGATCACAAAATTCGGGTTGCGTAAATAAGAAATAAGTCGAGTTGCCAATTTCTAAAACTATTTGTTGTCAAAGAGTAGTGTTAACTTCGGGCAAGAAATAGTCTCGAAAATCTATAGTACCAAAAATATCTCATAATGAAGCCTACTTGTAGCCAAACAATGCTTCTCATCGAATCACAACAAACAGTATGCAAGTGGGGTATAATAGGGTATTGTTTAGTAAAAAAAAGCTTGGTTTCTATCTAAGTACAACAGACTCTACGCCAGTGAAATAGGCCAGTACGACATTTGTAGTGTTTAGTTGAAAACAATTTAGTAGAATTTTTTTTCGTACCTTACTGCGCTGGTTTAATGTTGCAGATATGGCAAACAACATAATTTACCTGCAGTAATCGGACCTACAATTTCATTCTGGACAATCAGCATAAACCGCTATGCTGTGGTTTAACTTTTGTGTATTACATTTCCAAAAAATCTGGAAAGTAAACCTTTTCTTTATTAGCTTCAGGATTAGTAATGGGCAAATTTTGTTTTATTGCATCGACAACTGGAGAGGCACTGGAGCACTGGCACTTTACCTCTATACCCGATTGTGGCCTGAGCGTTGTGGGCCGCAATATCGTCTCCATAAAAACACATACATACATATACATCGACAACTCTTACAAGGACACCGCGCGTCGCGATTCCTTCAGATTAAGCTGAAACTTGGTGAACTTGTTAAGCCAGTTATAAAAGTAATCCCCAATTTTTGTTTTTTCTCCTTGGCCATAAATTTCAAAATTATATAAAAAAAATGATTTTGGGATGACCGGCTCTGGAAATCCTTATGGGATTCAACACGTAATATTTGAGATTATGCGTGGTCTCCTCTCTCGGAAAACTTAAAAAGTGAATCATGAACACCGAAATTTGGACATGTATATGCAAATATATGACCTGGACTAATTTATTTAATCTAATTTAAATAAAAGTTTAAAAATTTTAGTATTCCGTGTTAAGTCCCATAAAGATTTCCGGTACCATCTTAAAATCGTTTTTTCGAAACAATTTCAAAATTTATGCCCATGGAGAAAAAAATAAAAATTGGGGGTCCGTTTTATGACTGGCTTAACACGTTTACCAAGTTTCATCTTAATTTGAAGGAATCACGACGCGGGGTGTGCTTGTTAGCGTAATATTGGTTCTGAAAAATTATTACTCTAGTTCTCGTCCATCTTGCGAGTAATGTTTGTATTGGATTTACATAAATAGTATACTGAAAAAACAACCCCTTGCTTGCTGAATGTTGTGTAAATTTATAGAAAGTAGAACAACACAGTCACTGTTCTATCACGTATCATTTTTCACAAGAACGCTGTACAGTGGACGTAATATTAATATGTTTTACTGAAATTGGTAATATAGTTCTGTTAAGCAGGATACTACACTACAGGAATATGTTACAAGGTTGGAAAGGAGAAGGAAAAGGAGCTTTATTTGACATTCCCGCAAAGCGGAGGATCAACATGAAGGGAAGGGTAGGGATATGGAAAGGAGAAGGAGCTCATTAGCATAGATGTTGTAATCAAGCAGGCACAACAGACTATCCGTAACATGCCGCTGTTTTACGGGCCTAAAGCACAAAGGCCGAGGACACCAACCTGACGTGAGATACGGCAGTAGCTTTCGCCTGATAACCGCAGGTGACTCTATGCAAATGAGGGCAGTCTTTAGGATTCCCTTAACACT
>JAQFYP010002433.1:0-12760 GCA_034694865.1 Bilobella braunerae | reverse complement strand
GAACGGATGAGAAAAAGCAATTAAATAATCTGCTTTAAGCTAGTTTTAGGGGCGTAAGATTGCTAATATTTCTAACAAATAGCAAGGAATTTTTTGTGGGGATCCGAACACCCGTTCTCAGGCTGGCTAGTGGAGAGATACAAAAACTCTAACCACTAGGCCAACAACTCCACCCGCTTTTGAAATAAATAATTCACACCTTAAAAGAGCCTTGTGGTTTCTTATATCCAAACATTATTCGAAATTTATTGTATTTTAAACACTTTATGTCTGTATTATTTTCACGTTGTGTGGAATGGTATTAAATGTGAGGATGTTTTGCAAGCATACGTTTCTTGTCCACTGTTGGAATCTTTTATTTTTATACTATAGATACTATAATTATGTTACTTATAAGTATTATTTATTAACATTTGTAATCTTTTTTTTTTCATTTTTTTTTACATTATTATTGTTATTACTGTAATTATTGTCTGTACGGCTGACTTTACGTATTTAACTTTTTTCGTGCATTCTATTCGGACAAACTTGTGTTTGTACCAATGCAGAGTCGCAAATTCTTTCAGTCGAAGGTAAGCTTCTGCATCTATCGTAAAATCCCTTGTTGCAAGATTTCTTGTTCTAATGAAGTACAAACTTTTAAAATACTTTGTTCTCATCTTCGCCATGAAATTGGTAAGTAATGGTCTTATTCTTTTTCTTAACGGTTGGGGTATAGTGTGGTCGAAGAAAAATTTCAAAATCCCGACCAAAAAATTAATTTATGGATTTCAAATAACTTACGGATTTAATCAATTTTACGGGAAAGGATTTTTAAAGGGTTTTAGGCTAATTTTTATAGCCTAAATAGGTTTTAGGTTTTATGAAAAAATTACAATGCCAAGGTTATTCTTTAAAAATCGAAAATTTATTAAAAAAAGACGTATCATATAAAAAAATGTTTTTTAGAGTTTGATGATTTTGTCGGTTTTTTTTAACATTTTAGAAAAAAAATATAATATAAACCCAAGGGTTCCCTCTTGCATTATTTTCGAAACAAATTCTTATCATTTCTAAGCGTTTGGAACATAAAAAAAAGTTCCCCCATTTTCAAAATTTTAGTTTAATTATTATTAATTAATTAATTAATTATTCAAGGAAGCTAAGTTAGATGAAGGAGAACGGCAGTACATAACCTATGAACCAAACATATGGCTGGGAAATTGCGAACGGTTGAATCTTTTTAATTTCGGCCAATATGCATATGAGCTTTTGGGTGAAGAAGTAATTGATGAAAAATCTGGAAAATATGTTAATGGTTCTTGGAAACACATAATTCTATTCTACGAACACACTCCTTCGGCTCCTGAAGTGTCAGAGATGTACAGAATCCTTGCAATCCATTTCAGCCAAATATGAAAGCCGAGCTCCAGAATGTCATGTGACACATACCAGTACTCTACAACTCAGTAGAAGAGCATGTCAAGAGAAGGCAATTAAATACATTTCATATTCAAATCAGTTTGCTTTTCATGAAAAGTGGGAGTGGGTTGACGGGTCGACAAAAAACTTGGTACTAATCTGGAACGTATCAAAAAATAAGACTATACCTCCGCTAACCTTACAGGCGTATATATCCAATGGTGACTTGATGTACCGAGTATCCCAAAAACATGAAACAAACGAAGACGGTACTGGGAATACCAGCTTAAACATAGTTAGCGTATCTGAGCTACTGTATGAAAAGAGATTGCATCTTGTTAGCGATTGGATTCCGTTTGAAAAAATTGATACAGGAATCAGAGTTGAAATATGTTCGTTGTTGGCCGACGCACGTAAGCTACTATGGGCTGCGGAATTCCAGCTTCCGAAATCCATGCGGCTAGTGCTTAGCAGAATATGCTATTATGGGCATGGAGATAAGCTATTTGCAGAAGTTATGGCAACCGAACCTCAGAAGTTTAAAAATTGAACTATTCTGCTTGCTGTCTCTGTTCAATGTGCATTTGGAGACAACATTTTAAAACTACATTGTGCTCAACGAGATGAAAAAGTAGATGACTTGGTAAAGGAGTACTTGACAAAGACTGATGAGCCTTTTGTCTTTGAAATGCAGACAGAAGATGACGAGAAATTGGTGGAATTGTCGGCAGAAAGATTCGCCGAGTCGGGATTTTCATGCACAAAATTTGTTGCCAGGAGAGACAAAGGTGGCAACAAACTGTGCATTTTTGCAAGTCAAGGTCATGAAAGCAAGTCACATTTCTTTAATATAGCTTTTGTCCCTACATTCCTTGATCCAAACAAGTTTCGAATTGAAGCAACCCAACGTGAAAAATCATTTCGGAAAGAGTCCTCACTCTGGTCATGCGAAGACTACATGTCCACTCGTAATGTGCTTACTATTCAACCATCTGTCGAAGCAACTTCAGTACACTTCTCCGAAGTTAACCAGTTTAAAAAACTCAAGGCTCCTTGGGGTGAAAGTCAAACACCTTTTGACGAAAGTAAGAAATTTTCCGCGAAATATGTATTGAATTTTACATGTGCCAGAACGGGCTTGTCTTGTTACTCGTTATAGTGAGATAGGCCAGTTTCGGAAAACGAACCGCAATGGTTAGTTAATTGTTTTGCCGTTAGCTATTATTTAATTTTATTTTATTCAAAATTTCAGCGGAGTATAGACCACTGCTGAGATCAGTTCGAGAAGTCCATGACAAAAATGGCACTTGTGCGATCATTTACAACTTTCAAGTTAATGTTGTTAAAATATGGGAAAGAGAAACTGATGTCGAAAGTCGTAGCCGTGAAAAGTCTTACGGCTATTTGGTGGCCGAACTCGATTTATTGAACGATAAAAGAATTGAAATTTTACTAAGGAAACTAAGGAAGGCTATACCAAGTCTTCACAATTGGAAAATTATCCTTGCTTTCGCTAAGTTAAGCTAAGCTAAGTTGGATCAATTTATTGCCAATTATGTCATACCGCCAAGAATAAAAAACTTGGAAGAATGGACTGAACCCGAAACGGAAATCAAAACAAACCAATGCTTGAGAATTGCAATTACACGCTACATAACACAAAAGACTACAAAAGACAATATTGGCAAAGCAACACATGACCAAATTCTACAAGAATCGCAAACTAAAACATCCGCTCTAGACTTAACCATAATCAAATCTAGAACGGTGTTTTCCAATGGGATGCACAAGGTTGCAATTTTTCGAAATAAAAAAGCTCAGGATGATACAGCAGGATTTGTAGCATTTACATTTCAACCTACAAGTGAAGAAATTCAAATTGTGCACCTTGAGCCTGAAAATGATGCAATTACGACAGAAGAAGTACTGGAGAATTTTGTATCAAATCCATTCGTATTTTCAGCTCCATGGGAAGTACTGAACCCAAAAGTTGCCACTAGTTCAAAGTCTTATTCCAGTTTCACAAAGCAAGTAAAAGACACATTGACGTTCAGGTATGGAAGAACTGATGTAGGTATAATAGCAAAGCGGCAACTGGCTCAAAGCCAGAAATATTGCTTCCTGTTTGAAGTTTACATTCAAATTGGAAAATTAAACACGGTGGCTGCAATTGCAGAAGAAGATGATGCAATTTGGAGACTTACCTATCTCACGAAGACATTTTACGCAAACGGTCTTCAAGTGAGAAACGATGAAAACATTTCAGTTGTGCTGCCGGAAATACGTTCTTATCTTTCCTCCTCAGATCGTGTCAGAAGTGTCGAGGAGTGGCGGAATGTTGACAACATTGATTTACGCAAGGGATATGACGTTTTAACCAAAAATGTGCAAGCACTAAAAGCACATGCAGTGTTATTAGAAGTCAAATTAGTTACCTCCGATTGTTTGCAGCAGCTCTTCATTTACAATTCCAACGGACGGTATGTATTTGCCGCTGTTCTTCGAATAACAATTAAGTCACATCCTGAGCTACGACTAGCTCACCTTTCCGAAACTGTTGAAAATTTGACTGATGCCAGAAAAGAGGCTCAAGCGTTCTTGAACTACGAATTTGATATTACTTGGACAACAGAGAGAGAGCCGCTTATGAAGTATTATTTACCTCTACGCGAAAGAGTGAGTGCTCTGCTTGCATGGAGATCAAAAATTGATACCAAGGACATTGAATGTGTAGAGAGAATCTCGTTAAGGGAAGTACGCCTGTGGAAGCCACGCAAAACTTCTGTATTCTTGCGTTGAGGCAAGATGATTCAAACAAATTAAGAGTGTTTGCCGTAGTGGACTCAAAATTTGAAGTAAATTATCTCAGTACATTTGAAAGCAGTGAAAGTATTTGCTCAGCTATTATTGAGTTTCGAAAAAAGCCCCACACGTGCTTTGAAAAGATGACGCCAACGGACAAGTTGAACCTAGATACAATCGAAGAAATTAATGCAGCCGTTGACGTTTATAATGCCAACGGAGCACTTGGTATGAAGAAATTTTTTAGACGTATCAATGGAAACTTGGATTCAGCCTGCAATCAGTCTCATGACACTGAAAATGGAATGAAACTAAAGGGAAACCTCAAATCTCAACCATGTTAACATATGTCGTACATGTAACATATGTAACTACTTTAACACCAATATTAGCTGCTGTGATGCGCGCATGCGCCGTAGAAAAATCCGTTTGTCTTGAATTTTGAGGTTTTTCTCATGGAGCTTTGCGTGCAAAAATTCTCCTCTATGATTAGTTTTTTCTATAGAGAAAAGAATTCAAAACATTATGTTGCTTTCAATAGCTCACCTTTTAACTATACGCTTTTTTATTTTTGAAAATCGTATTAATTCTTTCTCAATTATTAAGTAGCGCTAGCTACTTTATGTTGTCGCTTGGTTTGTCTGTCCGTCCATCATTTTTGTCATTTGGGATTATTTTAAAATTTAATACGGAGCCACAGTTTCCGTTAATAACAAATGTTATTTCCCTTCATGAGAGAAACAACTTTTGTAGGGATCACTTTTCATGTTGTTATAGAGCAATATCTTTAACCCCAATATAAATAAAATTGAACTTGAAAATACGTTAAGCAAATTATATCCGCAAACAAATTTTAGATGTCTTGTGTAAATTTTGAAATAATCCTCGTAATCTGACGGATGGACGGACAAACAGTCCAAGCAAAAATGTAAAGTAGCTAACGCAACTTAATAATTGAGGGACAATTAATACGATTTAAAAAAAAACAAGTAGCTTATTTTGAATTCTTTTCTCGTAAGAAAAAAGTAACCGTAGATGAGATATTTTGCACACAAAACTCCGTGAGAAAAACCTCAAAATTCATTACAAGCAGGTTTTGCTACGGCGTATGCGCGCATCACAGCAGCTTGTATTGGTGTTAAAGTAGTTACATATGTTGCATGTACAACATATGTAAACATGGTTGAGACTTGGGGTTTCCCTTTAGTGTCATTCCATTGTTAGTGGAAATGTCAAAGAACAAATATATATATATATATATATATCATTTTGCTTTAAATGTGTCGAGGTTATTACAACCTTTTCGCTTGTACCTAAAGTGAAGTAATTTATGGTGCAGTTAAAAATTGAAGTTTTACTAATTGCAAAATCCTGAATTGGAATAGCAATAATTTTTTTGATCTGACAGTAGACATTAAAAGTAAAATAGAAACTAGTTTGAAGTCACAAACAATTTGAATGAAAAATTTTGTGTTTTTGCCATGGCAGCTCGCCACACTGAGTTAGCGCTAAAGTTCAATGCAGTATAAAAAAAAAGACTTGTAAAATATTCACAAGTAGAAAGCAAGCCATGAATTCAAAAAAATCCCAAGTGTAGCCAAAGCAATTGCTTTAGTAACTATAAGAATGTATAAATTCAAATTTTACTCTGCAGTCATAATTACGCTTACAATAGCTAAGTCTCCAAACGATTCCAGGTAATAGTTCCGGAAAAAAGTTCCAAAAAAGTACCAAAAAAATAATTCCAAAAATAAAATATCAAAAACCATAAAAATAAAATAATTTAATTTTAAAATCATTTTAAAACAAAACCTAATTACGTAAACCAATCAGTGTTTAATTATTTAAATTTTTAATTAAAATATCAATTCGGCCGTTTTTTTTAGAATTATTATTTGAAACTATTTTTACGGAAATTTTACTCGTTCGGAACTATTACTCGTTCGGAACTTTTTTTGGAGCTTTGTTTCTAAACTTTTTTTCGGAACCATTACCTGCTCCCCTCCAAACTGTTACTGCAGAAAATAATAATATGTTCAGGTTAGTATCAAATTATGTTCCTCAATGATGCTGTTTTAACGCTTACTAAGACAAAAATCTGTGGCATGAAGATTGGTCAATTGAATCCAAATAAATTATCAAAATAATATCAAATCAATAATAATCAATAATCAATAATATCAAAATTGACAAATAACTAAATAATAATTTTTGTGTCGCCTTATTTGCTGCAACACTTGAATAAAACGAGAATTAACTTATTCACCAAAAAATTATTTCCAAAGTCTGAAAGATATGCAGTTTGCATTAACAAGATCAGAAGTATTAATTATTTAAAATTAAATTTCAAATTTTGAAAATTGTATTTAGCTTTACCAGTCACTGACATCCACTGAGGCAGCGCATTCTCCATTTGCTGCTTTAAATGTAAAAGGAGGGCAGATTTTTCCATTCGATGGGCTTATGCTTAACATAACTGACATCCGTCTGTACTTGGTCGAAATTGTGTATTTCTATCCTGAAAAAATTCATTTCCAATACATCCAAAAGCTAGTAGCAGTATCACGAAATATTTTCATCTCCGCCAAGTTTGCCTATATTTATTTTTCAATTAGGAAAAATAATTAAATAAACATAAGTTAATATTGACAGAAATATTTTTGACAAAATAAATTGTACGTATAATTACACTAGTAAAATATGAGGGCGCAAAAATTACTCCGGAATGTTTCTTCTAACGTACTAAAACGGTAATTTCTTCGGATCACTTCTGTTTATAAATTTTAGTCAAACAAGAAAACACTTAATATAGGCTACCCAACATAAATGCATATGACGTTCATTGCGTACATAGGTAGTTTGTTACAACTAGATATTTTGATACCTTGAGCTCCAAAATTTTGTTGTTCGAATAGAAAGCGTCTTCCAAAGACGCAAATAATAACTTGATTTGTTAAAGAAATTTGGTGAACCAAGGTTTCTGTTTCTAGTTGCGGTTGTGGTGAAAACCATCAACCAATTTGAAAGATAATTCAATTATTGGTGCATTTTCATTTCAAAGTATTTATTATTGAAGTACTTATTATAAAGTACCAATATTGGGCTGACGACTGCATATGTAATTCTACTCAATATTCTTCGTAGCTAAATATTAAATCTTCAATCTCACGCCTCATTGTTTTTTTAGTTTGTAAAGTTTTTATATTTCAGATTTAATTAATCCTTTCGCATTGCATAATTAGAGTCAGAAGTTTGTCATTTATGTTGTAATTTAGTTATTTATTCGTAAATTGTTTTCAGTACATGAGCATATGAGTTGCTATTCTGGAAAATTTTGATCTACTCCAATTGAAGGCTACATAATATATTTTTCTTACATAACATTGGTCACCTCTCATACATGCAGTAGTACTCCAGGTAAGAGTACAGAGTGACAGTGAAGTAGGTCCCGATACTTGAGCGATTGATAATTAAAAAAGTTGTTCTTGATCAAGTAACTGTTTTGCATTCTCCTAGAATGACGAAAATTTGCAAAAATGCCCAAATTTACTGTGGTTTCTTGTGAATTAGATTTTTAATTATCAATTTGAAATTAAATTGAAAAATTTCAATTAGCATTAGAATTCCATACCTTGACCTTTACGATACCATACCAGAATTAGACTTAGAACTAAAGACTTAACTTCCAAAAATTAAACGTTGCCCAATCAAACTAGTGTTGAATAGTTGGCGAGAATAGAGAATATTCCGTCTTTGTCTACTTTAAAACAATAAAACCATCCTAAAAATTGTATCAAATACAGAATGAATATAACCTAAATAATACAACACAAATTGACTGTAAACTATGTTTCTGAAACAGTGAGTATATAGGAACTATAAAAAAAATAAACAAGAGACAAAATGTAATAGTATCAAAATACTAAAACGAGCGGTAGTGCTTTAGATGGTAATCATGGCATCTCAAGTCAAAAGAATGTGTCAAGGTTAAGTAACAGCAATTTGATGGTTTACAACATACAATTTGGTTCAATACTGCAAATTTACTACTTATCTAAAGTAGTATTTGCGCTTGTTGCCCGAGTAGTTAAGGGAATCTGTAACTTTGGCTGCAAGTGCAACCTTAAATTGGTGCAGCTAAAAGTTTACAGGCTATCATTTATTACTCATGTTACTGTTACTGTTGGGCTCAACAAAATGAAAATACAATTTTTACGGCTCTGTGTTAAGGGATCTCCGTCCGTAATAATATAAGGCCTCACAAGGGCAAGAGATTAACATATAATATGAAATTTTCCCTGTGTTAAGTACGGATCTGTGCTTACTATGCTCTAGGGGTGAGACCCTAAGACTGCTCTTTATTAGGCCGATAAGGTACATATAATAATTAATAAATACTGGCCGAGTCGATCAAGAGTTACAGAGAATGCTAAGTGCTAACGTTGTAGCGAATTAAGTGCAAAGTGGGAGACACTGTGCCGCTAGGCACAACACCACTCGTAAACCCAAACTGTCGAGATTTATTTTACAGAAGTGGAAAAAAGAGCAGGGAAATTTTTTTTGCAGGTATCCCGATATTTGTTTGAGTATCCACAATTTTTCAATAATCCAAAACGAAGAAAATAATGGTACAAAATATAACTTCCGCAGCTTCGAATTTTCTACAATTAATCATTGTCACATATCATTTGTAATTTAATTCATTCTATACTACAATTCCTTTACTTTGCCATCCATCCGCCCGTCCGTGCCACCACACTCACAAACGAGAGATGACGCCAGAATCTCCCTCGCTAACTTACTTTATTGCCTTCTTAACACTACAATTTTTACTTTAAAACAGCAATTGCACTTCAAAATGTACATAAACCCCAATTAAAAAAATTAGGAGGGTCCGGAGATTTAAAATTAAACTCTTCCTGGGTCGCGGGTTTCTGTCCCTTCATTTCGACGACATCTACCTAATCGGCGCTAAATTCAAAGAAAAAGTTTTTCGAGTTTTCCAATAGCTATTTCTCAACAGGAGGATTCCAATTTATTGTGCTATACTTATATCACCACTCATTCAGCTAAACAAAATTGGGTAAAATATTTTCTGGAACACGATGTACACAACAGGCCACCATTAAATGTTGACGGTTATACGTTAATGCCAGTATGCTACACAAGGTTAATATAAGCTTAACGAGGCTTACACTGTCAATTTTGAGCCGACAACAAACCTATCTGTTGTATTCTGTGAAATTTTTTCCGAATCGGATTGATTAATTTCTTAATCTGATCGAAAAAAAATTTCTGCAAGCCATAAATTTGCAACTACAAATTTCCAGAAAACAAGCGTGTTAAATATAACAGAATTTAATGAGTTAAAACATTTTGTGCATGTGCATGTGGGTTTTAACGGGTTACTCTCGACATTACTTACGGCTTTTCCTATGTTTTGAATGTAATCCAAAATAAGTAATATTAATCTAAACATGATCGGCTTGGTGTGTTATTTGATATCGGATTAAACAGAGGCAGTTGCAAATCCGCCTGCATCAGTAATCCGGATTGCAACTCACAATTAATTAGCCTTACCCCAATAATATTTTTCAAATACATAGATACATCCAAGCGGAGAATACACTGGGAGGAATTGGTAGGGATTTTATGAGTCTGCAAAAGGGTTGTTATGTCAATCTCTCGCAATGAAGAGCTTCCCTCTTGTCACGTAGCCTGCTTTCATACATTATCAAAACTACTACAAGCAAAGTTTTAGCAACTAGTAGTAAATTTGGGCTTTGTAAAATTGTGTTTTAAAGAATTCAACGTAGATTTTTAAACCAAATCTATACTGCTCTGGCAAATTTTGTGTCCACTATGCCAATTCCGTTCAAGTTGGTTGTAATTTTACTGCTCTCAATTTCCTGGCCGGCATCATCGTTCGAGGTGAGAAATCTGAAATATTTAATACGAGTAACAAACAATCACAGTAATTGAAAGTTATTTTAAACTTGCCAGCACAATCTGCATGTGGTTGTGCGAAAGGGAAAGGCGTCAATAGTGGCTTGGTTCTTGTTTTCAGCAAATAGCGGACAAGAACACTGCGGAAAACTGTTGTAAGTCTTTTGTAGTAACTATGAAAATTGGTAGTTCAAAATGGAGTGTAGCTACCGTATACAGGTAAGCCGCCAAAACCGCTACGTATGTAATCAGTTACTCACATTAGATTACTTTTATGCAAATTAGAGCGGCAGATATTTATGGCCTTCTCTTCTTTTTTAAGTTTTTATAATTTTCTTGTATTCTTATGGAACTCATGGTAGAGAAAAGCCGTCTCAAGGTTAGAATTAACAGTTTAAGAATTACAAATTTTATTCTTATAAATTTCCTTTTCCCCGAGCACAATTTCTTACAAATTTGAAAAATTTGAAAATTTGATAACTTGTAAAATGGATAAACATTAATGTTTTCTTCTATAATAGGCATAGAATTAAATCCAAATTGAGTAGTTTTAGCATATGTAGTGGTGGTGCAAATTTACTTGTTTAAGGTCGCTTGCTTGCATTCTTGAGGCAAACACTATTTAGACGTATTTTCTTACTTTAAACTAATTTGTAATTGATTTAATTTAATGAATTTTTAGTTACGTATAAAAATTTATTCTAAATTATTCTCTATTTAATTGTGTGTGGTCAACTTTAGTTTCCAGACTACGGGTATAGTTGATTGCAGCAAAATCCAGCATGAAGTTAAAGACTCAAGCGGAAACATTTTTAAAGGAATTTGGAACACTTTACGGGGGAAAGCAGAAAAAGAGAAGATAAACAAGCATAAGAAAGCAGTCGAGATTTTTAAATCATATTATAAAAACTTTCATGACCAGAAAAGCGGAATAGATGTAGAAGTTTGGGCAGACTGCTTTAACGCCGTTACTGGACAAATACCTGATGGTCGTAAAGACTGGATGAAATTATCCAGTTTCTCTTGTAATAAATTGGATAAAGAGTTCACTTACATTACATTCTCCTATACTGAACTTGAAGGCCGAAATGATTCAAGTAGTACTTCTCCCGCCTATCAGGGCGTTTCAATTCCATATCAACTACCTCAAAGCACAACTGTGAGATCTTAATTATTAATTGAGAATTTAGTATGGCAAAAAACTTACTTGAAAACTTTGAATATATATATATATATATATATATAAAATAGGCCTACTTCATCATGCTACAAGAATGGAATGCTGAGGGTTGTAATTCAGAGCTCATTTGGCCCGGGTCACTAATACTCCCGAATTGTGTTAAGTTGTCAAAGTTGGAAGAAATGTCATGGAGTACCTCACCAATGTAAGCAACATTTGTCGATTCCATATAGTAGGAGGTATAAAAAACTAAGAAAAGCCCAATGCACGTAGTCCGGGGGTAAGGACCCTAGTCTTAACTAGGGTATGTGCCGAAATCGAATCTCGGCTGCAGCACAGTAAAAAAGTGGTGGTGTGGAAGTGGTAAGTGGAGGCCTGGAATGTTGTAGTAGTAGAGGGTGGGCTTGGGCCGGCATGCGAAAAACGGTGCTCGGCCCCTGTCTAAGCAGAGGCCTCCAGGTGGTCAACTCCTAGCTAATTTTGTTTTCAATTATTAATACCTATTAAAGGCTTATTAAAATATGTATCCGTACTTTTAATATAACAAAAGAATAAATCATAAACCGCACTTACAATTAGTAATATGCACATTGTAAATATAAACCAAATAAGCGTTTAACATAATATGCGGGTTTTTAAATAATTTACCCTTTTACAATACAAAATATATTGATTTAAAATGATTCATGTGTAAACCTTTGGTTTATTAATTTATAATTGGTATTATCTGATTAAAATTAATATTTTATTATTGTAATGTTATTTAATTATTTTTGTTTCAAGTCAATTATCTTAGGATAATTATCTTATCATGCCGTATTCCTGTGGAGCTTTTGCAGACCCTATTACTTGCTTTTTTGTTGTTATTTTTGTAGTTAGTTGTATTAAGAACTTATTAATATACTACGCATAAGCAATACTTCTTACGATTGGGGTAAACAAGTGATGTCAAAAAAAGTTTGAACCGACTAAGCTAAAAAGTTAAACGTTCAGAAACGTAATAATTTTTTAAAATCTTCAAATAAAAGTGTTTTTTTAATTAAATTGTTTTAAATGATACTTGTTTTGCAATAATTTGTTCTAAACGTTTTGAATCGTCTAAAAACAAAAACAATCATCGAAATCTTGAACAAAAAATTTAAAATATGACATTTTGGTAATTAGTTTTCAAAAACTAAATAAAACTACTTAAAATTGCCTGATTTGTGAATATCCGTCGAAATCTATTAAATAAATCTTTGGTTGAAACGATTGAAAATTTTCCTTTGACTACATAGTTTTACGCCAACGGCTGTGTCAAGTTACCACCTCATCACCGTAAAGTTACCACCTCTTTTTCAGCACCGTCAAGTTGCCGCCTCTTTTCATCACCTCACTTTAATGTTAAGGTATAGCAAAGCGTCAAGTTACCACCTCATCACCTCAAACTTT
>JAQFYP010002432.1:0-12761 GCA_034694865.1 Bilobella braunerae | reverse complement strand
TAAGCGTCGAACCTAATCTAAACTCGAACATGAACGACGCAGGTTCGAATCCTGCCAACTTCTATTTTTTTTTTTTATACTTTTTTTTCCAATTTACTTTTTGAAATGGCTGAAGAACTTCGTCAGAATTATTCTGTCATTTCTATAAGTGTGATTTCAATTAGTTAATTATGATTAACAATTAACAATAATAAACTTTTGGAAGTTGAGTTTTACATGTAAATGGGCGATCTTACGTACGATGAAGCTAAATTTGACTTCGAATTGGCTCAAAACCAATTTCATTACTTAATTATGATTAACAATTAACTATAATTAACTTCTGGAAGTTAAGTTTCACCTGTAAATGGGGGTTTTTTACGTACGTTGAAGCTAAATATGACCTTCAATAGTCTCTAAACCAAGTTCTAATTAGTTAATTATGTTTAACAACTAAGAATTAATTAACTTTTGGAAGTTGAGTTTTACATGTAAATCGAGTTCTTACATACGCTGAAGCTAAATATGACATTGAATTGGCTCAGAACCAATTTCTAATTAGTTAATTGTGGTTAAAAATTAAGAATAATTAACTTTTGGAGGTTAAGCTTTACATGTAAATGGGGGTTCTGACTTACGCCGAAGCTAACCATGACCTCTAACTTACTCAAAAACTAATTCTAATTAGTTATTTAAATAATTAATGAGTACTCCCGTCTTAGGACGGGCTTCTTTACTAGTTTTAATATAATTTATTATGATAGCTATTTTATATAAAATACGTTATTATTTAAGTAAATACTACTTCGGAGCGGTTTTAAAAATAGTAGCATAGCCAAGGACTGACTGTTAATATGCTTAATTTCGTTCGTCACTATCGTATGCGAAAATTCACCAATTCTTTAACCTTAGCCAAAACTTAGTCAAACAAATCGAATTCGTTTTACAGTGAAACCCGGTAATGTGCACCTCAGATAAGCTAAACAAGTTAAGCCCATAGTTACTTGATTTGCCAGTTTTCTCTTTTTAGAACCTAATGTAAACGTCCATTTTGAAGTATAATTAGCTGGTAATTTGAAAAAAAGCCTGTTAATTTTACTGCAGGAACAAAACAATAGGAACAAGTCTTTGACTATTTCCACAATTTACAGATACCGAGGTAAACCCCATTGCAGCATACTAGGAAAAACTTCGATTGGTGAAAGCACTACTCATGGGTACAACCCAAATTATGTATCCAGGAATAATTAGTTTTTTTTTCACAGCATCTTGACGAGAAAGCACGTACATTATGACTTTTTGAGTAGTTAGCTGGCCTGATTAGTCATTTCTACAATACTTAGGAGAAAGTTCAGTATTAATGAAAGGTGCCTATACTGGAATTGCCAGCTTTCTCTTTTTAGAACCTAATGTAAACTTCCATTTTGAAGTATAAATAGCTGGTAATTTGAAAAAAGCTTGCTAATTTTACTGCATGAACAATCCATTCAAACAACCGCTACATGCCGATACCATACTGTTCCACACACAACCACAAAAAACCATGTTGACGAGGCTATAAGCGAATGTCAAAGAGCAAAATAACATATAAATAAATAGTAGATTACTGTAGCGGAATAACCAGTTTAACAAGCCCATCGTCCTTTAGAGGGCAATTATATTCATTTTCAAAATTCCTTCAAAATCACTTACAATTCAGAAATTTGATTTTACGTTATATTATTGCTCGCCGCCCCCAAAACAGGTTTGATAGGCTTTATACCAATTTTAATTTGTTTTAGGCTGATTTATCTTAATGAAATCAAATTGTAATTAGCGAGTAATTAATTAATTAATAATGAAAAGTTCAGAAGACGTCTAGTGAACAATATTTTCATTAATTGTAATTAGAAGCAGATAAACCCTTGCACAGTTAGAACAGTATACCTTTAACCAAAGAACGCGTGAACAAAGTACAGATTCTATTGGGTTTCACTCCATTTACCTTTCCCTTAGCTAAAAATTAGAGTAAAGCTACTGAAAATTTGTGGCGCATTCTGTCAAACGCGTCTAAAAAAATATTGACCCAAAATTATTTTAAAGTAAAACTAAACTTGTGTGTTGCACAAAAAAGTCAGACAATATGTTATTTTTTTTAATACAAGTTTCTTTTAATTTAGATTTCTGCTAATGGCTAACACATTTCATTTGGCACACAAGGTTATATTAAATTTAAGCCCTCGGAAAGTACACTGCAAATTCATTATTAACTAGTTAATTGATTTAGGTAACAGTCTTATTCAAATTTAATTAAAATTTTAGAACAATTTTTTTGAGTTGTGTTCCGCTAGTGCAGAATTCAGAGTTCTCCACGCAGCGCATTTTTGTCAAAGCGAAGATGACGCTCACGAAGCAAGGATACGCAGTTGTCCGATAACTGAAAATTATAAAAAAAAAAAATAATAATAAAATAACAAGTTGTAAATTTATATCACAAAAAAAAAGCAAATTTGAGTCAATTTTCACTCACATGGTGCTAAATTATTTAATTAAATATACATAAATGAATAATTTAAATATAATAATCTCTATTCTACCGTGAAACGTAAGTTTGCCGTGAAGGTATAAAAAAGCATCTCGATAATCACCCTGAAATTGTGTGTTTGCCTTTTCACATCGTTTGAGGTTTGGGAAAGCGTGTTTTACTCGCACACGAACGGGCCGCGGTTCGAGTCTCACTACCTTCAAAACAGATTTTGGTTTTTTCTTTTGTTTTGGTTTTCTAGCAGACTCGTAGGCTGACAGAATTTATTAGGCTTTGAGTTTGAGTTGGTCACAAGATAATAACATCAATAGTCTAAATTTAATTAGGTTTTAAAAAAACGGGAATTGTCTCGATGTTTCTTCCCGCATGGGGAGGGCTAGTTTGGTTTTTTATTGTTCGGCTTGCATCATTGTTCAATAAAACCGAATTAGTTAATTAGGAGTTAGCAAACTCCTAATTACTAATTACTAATTTTTATTAGTTGATTTAATTGGGTTTATATTTAGGCTCACTTGTGCATTGGTGATTGTGAGGTCGAGGGGGTGGAGCAAGATGAGCACAATGGCTCCCCGGTCGCTCAGCGGCCCGCCAACCGCTGCTGCATTTCTTATTGTCAACTTCTTGAGTGCTGCAGAAAAAAAAATTGTTTAAAAAATCGAACCCAAAATCCAAAAAAAAAAGTATTCAGCTTGAGTTGAAAAAATGCACCTACAGGTATTCGAACCCGCGCCCCCGTGTAGGGAGTCTAAGACTCTCACCACTGGGCATGTATGACCCAATAAATTTCCGGTGGTCACGTGACCACAGTTAAAGAAAATACCTCCTCCCTTACCTGTAAAAGCAGGAAAAAACTGTGCAGCGTGGAACAGTGTATCGTCGACTGAACCCTCAACAATCCTCATTTTCGGGCTCAGTTCTTCGACGTTTACACAGATGGGCACAATGTCATCAACGTTGTCCCGAGTCCAGAGCGTGGCCGTGAGGCGAGTGGGGTTCGGAAATGTGCCCATCCAGTCTCCATAGTCCTGCACGTGGTCTCCTATGCTAAGGTCGCGCACAGTGGCCCAAGTGCCGTTGTCAACCGGCCCAAACACGTCCAACAGGGTCAGGCCCTCCTCTGCCACGCCCAATCGCTCCTCTGTCCAATCCTCACCCATCTGGAATTCCACGGTGTCCAAGGCGGGAAATTGCGCCGCTCTCAATTTTTCAAAATGGAGGTAAGAGACCTGCGCCACGTCTTGATTCTGCCCACTATTCATCAGCACAATTTCAAGTTTTCTCAAGTTCGGAAAAGCGGGAATTTTGAGCAACTTCGACTTCTCATCAAGTGCAGTTTCTTGGTAGTTGAAGAAACCAGTCATTTTGAGTGACTTGAGTCCACCGCTGCAAGTGTCCAGGAAGCGTTCCAGGGGTCGGTAGTAGTCGACCGAGGGAATTGAACCAATGGAAATCAAGGATTGATTTTCGAGGGTAAATTGACGCTGATTGGCCAGCTGTGTCCAGGAGAGACTTACCCCAGTGTAGGTGACTTCAGCGGTGAGTTGCTGGAGGTGGGTCTTCAACAGACTTGGGACAAGTGAGCACAAATATTGGTCGGAAATCCCAAAAATTTCCAGTTTTCTCAAATTTGGAGTGGATGAGAGGATTTTTAGAACAGCTTGAAAATGCTTGTTTAGAAGAGATTCAAATTGATCAACGCGCCCGTTTGAGCAAGTCAACTGAAGTGACGTGATTGTCGGGCCAAATCTTTCGGCAACTTGACCACTTTCATCCGCATTGAGGCTGCTGCACGTGTGTAGTGAAATTGCTGACCACGGAACGTTTTCCGGATGTTTGAAAATCCACATGGCGCAAATTGGAATATTGTTACGATTGGCGATGGAGCCAAATTTGAGTTGACGCTGGCGACAGACGCGGGCGACAACTTGGTTCCAGCGGCGCGAGACTAGGCGACAGTTCTGCAACAGGTCAACGGTCGACAATCTGGACAGAACTTGCGTAAGGATCTAAGCAAACAGTAAACAAAAATTAAACAAGGGATAAACAAAAGTTAGTTCAGAAGTCGACACGCTGGACAGAGCATAAGGATCTAAACAAATAGTTAAACAAAAAGTTAGCGATAGGTGAGAAGTCAACACTAGACAGAACTTGCATTAGGATCTAAACAAATAGATAAACACAAAGTAAACAAAAGTTTGCGATAGGTCAAAAGTCGACACCCAAGGCAGAACTTGCATAAGGATTTAAACAAATAGATAAACACAAAAGTAAACAAAAATTAGCGATAGGTCTCAACTCCACACGCTAGACAGAATTTGCACAAGGATATAAACAAAAAGTAAACAATAAGTTAGCAAGAAGTCGACACTCTGGACAGAACTTGCGTAAGGATCTAAACAAATATATAAACAAAAAGTAAACAACTAAACAGAAGGAGCGTTGCAGAAGTTCAGGGAAAACAAAATTTGCATAATAACCTCAAGAAAAGGGTTATAAACATTTAACCTCTATTTGTTTAGGTTTAGAGAACAAGTTGGCTGATAACAGCAAAATGTTTACCTCGTTCGGCACCATGGCACCTTCACAATGCACAGACATCACGTGACGGGGGTTTGCTTGTAGGGGAATTGTTTATGTTTGTGTATGTAAACAAATGGTAAAGTGATGAATGATGAACACTGGGATAGGAGTTTCCTTTTGGGAAGTTTTTCCGTGGAGCACGCAGGTGCGTAAGCACGGTCTGGGAAAAGGTTCTGTTTTGTTTCGCACCATTTTAGAGTTGGGCAGCCAAAATAAATAAAGTTTTTTCAATTAAGAGAGACAAAATCAAAATTTTCTCTCATTGAGAATAATAAGTATAGGTTTAAAAATAACAAAATACAAAATGTTTAAAAATTGATTATTTAGAGTACAACAGCAAACAGTTCTATTTCTTTCGTGTTTATTACGAAATCTCTGGTCAACAGATTGGATTTGGCACAATGGTGACATTTTATTAACGCTCTTAATTTCACCTACTTTCACAATTATTACTTACTTAATTTAATTACAACTTTAAAGAATTGAACTTTTAGACTTTAGTTACTGAAAATCTTCATTATTTTTTTTTAAATGCAAAACACAAACGTTCTGAAATACAATGCACAAAGTTTGTGAAATGTCACTAAACGGCCAAATTTTGGAAAATTTTTGAAACATTGCATTTTTAATTAAAAATTGTGTTGACGCACTGAAAATTGCCAATTCCTCGTCAAAGCTGATTTAGTTAAAACAGAGATTAGGCTCAATAAGCAAGGAGGCGCAGTTGTCCTGATAACTGAAAATTATGCAAAAAGAAATATTCAAAATTGGTTGAACATTTAGTCCAAGACTTTGATTACTAATTGATAATTACTATTTACTATTCAACTCATTTAAATTTTATTAACATAATAGTGGTCTGAAGTTCAGCTTCTTGGTAAGGTCATGAAAGCAATCAATTTGAGTGAATTGGGCCTCTCTCTGAACCAGTCGGATGAAGTGATGCGATTGTTGGGCCAAATATTTCGGCAACTTGTCCACTGTGCGCTGCTAATCTGCTGCTGGAGGCGAATAGCGAAATTTCTGACCGTGGAACAATTTCCGGGACATTGAACGTTGCGGTGCAAATGGGAAGATTTTCAAAATCACAAACAGTAGTAGGTCAGAAATCGACACACTGAAAATATTTATGTGAGTATCAAAACAAATGAATAAACAAAAAGAGTAGAGGTAAACAAACCTTACGACTCATGACTCCACCTGACGAATTGTTTATCTCGTTGGGGCTTTGACACCTTCAATGCTCAGATATCACCTAAGCGTTTATTATATTGTTTAGTTTATTGTGTAAACCGCTGCTAACGTCGCGTCGATTAGAGCTATGTTTTGGAAAATTAAAACCATTTGGAAACAAAGGTGGAGCACGCACGTGCGCAAACACGGTCCGGGAAAAAGTTTTTTTTTAAGGTTTCGAAACCATTTTCTGTGATGGGCAGAAAAATATTGCGTTGGGCGACACCACTACAATATACTGAATAGTTTGTTCTTAACTAATTATAATTAGTTAATTTATTTAAGGTGAAGTCTACTTGTAAATATAACCATGTTATCAATAGTTTCATTACTGCTAATCACAACGCATCCAACTTTTTCTTAAAAAAGAGATAGGGAGGTTTAGTGCTATCCTTTTCTATAAAATAACTTCTATTATTTCTTACTTACTCTATTTGCGTATTGAAGTATTCAACGAAGCTGATTCAGGACTGAACATGGTTACAGTCCTCGGGTTAATTTAGGTGCCTTCCAATGTGATGGTTCCATGAAACTCTAGTTTCTCAAATTTACTTTAGCGTGCATATGAGAAATGTTAGTTTTATCAGACTTAAGATATATTTTAAAGTATACTGCAGAATGTAGTGTACCACTTCGGTTGTGCGATTATCTTCCATTTGATTGTAGTCACACACATGCCCATTCTTCATTCATTGTGAGCTTGTGTAATCCTTATTCCTCTTTACCGGTTGTAATTTTGCAAGAGGAAAATGTTTTACATTCCAAGGATCTAGCTGATATTCTTCGGCAAGAAAATGCATTATTTCAAAATACAAAATTCAAATCAGATTTTTAGTCTCTTGGCATTCAGGTCATTTAAGTCATCTTTCATACCTCAGACTTGCCTATACTAGAGGCTCAACTCATAGAGAAGTGGTGACTCTATGAGGACTTATGACTCTTGACTGGTGTTTTGTATTGTCAGCAGATTGTAGCCCCCGGCACACTTCTAACTGACCAATACCAATGAATGCCAACGGCCCGTACTGTCAACGAGCCAAGCGTGGTCTTAAAGTGTCATGCAGGGAGTGAGCCTCGAACCCCCGCCGCTTGGTAGGACAGCCAAGCAACAGGCCACAACCCCACAGACATTCTATTTCTAAACTAATACTCTTATAACTGAAATCAAAACATTAGTAACTTGCTTCGATGCTTCGAGCAAATGCTTTTTGCTCCTTGGCCTCAAGTAGGCTTGTTACTCAGAAGTTTATTATTGGCTGCCGTTAACGAATTACAGAAATTTAACTAAAGTTGGTTTAACCGAAGTTGAAAATTTGACATGTGCAAACTAAAGACTAAATGTCTTGTTCGGGTTGTGAAAAGAAAACAGAGAATCGACTTTGGTATTATTATCCTCCGCAATTTTGGCATATCACCGCTGCATTGTTTCGTTACACTATATTTATTCTTATCAAGTAAAGTTGCTGTAACAAGAATTATACGTAATTTGCTATCATAGTTGCCATGTACCTTGGATCCACAGTTCATAATAATTAACAAAAGATCACAAGTTTTCTGAATTTTGTATGCTTCGATTCTGTACTTCTAAAAGTAACTTTTTACACGAATCAGGAATATGTTCTTGGTTACATTTTGTTTTCGAATGCGAGATTTCAGCATGCAGTATACCGCTTCCCTAAGACGATTTTGCATAGTATCATCCCACAAGACTGTAGTCACGTATTCTCCGATTTTGTATTGGGTACTTGTGCAATCTTCATTCATTCTTTTCAGTTTTTTTGTTGAGTCAACACATAGGGAATAGGAATATAATTTAAAATAGAAGCAATGCAAAAATAGATATTCTTCAGAACAAAAAAACCACTTTTTTTAATGAAAAGTATTTTACGGTAAATATTAAAGACTTGTATAAATCTTAGAACTTTAAGAAAAAATTGGAAGACAAGACAGTATATAGTGTTTTTTTTTCATTGTGTTCTTATATAAGACTACTCACTTATTAGCTTAGGTCTCGAGCATTGTGCCCATGTGTAACCTTCATTCATTTACTTGTTTTGCAAATCGGTATTGCTAGTAATCTAATAAAATATGAAGGCTTCAACGTAGTTTTAATTTGAAAATCTGTAATCAATACAGTTAAGTATATTGTTCTGGTTCTGAAACCATGAAACAAAACAGTCACCCGACTTTGCTTATATTTTTATGCAAAATTCGAACGTATTTCAGAGTTAAAGTGTTTCTAAACAACACCCTAATTTATTAATCAACTCAAGTAAAGCTGATGTTGGAGCAAAAAATATCGAGGTTGACTTCGTTGATTGACCGTTCTAATTTGGATAGCCGAAGTTCTTTAGTTATGTCTTTGCAAATTTGGTATAAATCGATGCAACGTTTTTTAATGCTATTTTACTACACAAGTAAGAAATGAGTTTTGTAATTGAGAGAATTATGAGATTTCAGTATGCAGTATTCCGCTACCTCAAACTGTTACAATATTTTAGTCACGTAGTCTCCAATTTTGTATGGAGTACTTATTCAATCTTCATTCATACTTTTCCCCTTATATTCGCTGTTGAGTCATAGGGAAACGGAAAATTAAAAATAGGCAATGCTAAAACTAGATGATATTCTTCTGTGCATAGAAACAAATTTTTCACAGAAAAATATTATATGTCAAAGCTTTTGACTTTTGAAAATCTTAGAACTTTATTAAACAGGATGCAATATATTGCCGTTGCTTTTTTTTTGTTTTGTTCTCGTATACCACTCCTGTCATGTGCACGGAAACTGATAGTAGGAATTAAATAAAAAAAAAACATTTTTTAAAAATGTTTGAACATTTAAATTGTTTAGTTTAAAAACTCTGGTGCCCCTATTTGCCTAAGCATGTTTACAACGTGTCTGTAGCGTAGGTCAATGCTTTTGTAAGCAAAGTATTCAAGTAGGTTGAGAATTCTTCATCAAGTTTGAGAAATTCTATGTAGTGCCTTACTATTATTAACAAGAAAGTAAAACAAACGTAATCACTTTACTATGCAATCAATGGATGAAAAAGTTAGTTACAGGTTCTTAGTTTTAAACAGTATACATTACACTGAAGTAAGAAAAAATCCAATAAAAAATTTACTGGATTGAATTACAGAATTTAATATCGCTTTCTGTAGCATGCATAAAGGAATACAGCCGGAATATTGGAAGTGGAAAAGTGTAAAAGTTTTTGCACAAATTTAAACTTGAATGTATACTTTATATACATATATAGTTAGATTTAGTCTGATCTACTACTGTACTGCTGTAGCTATGTCAAAATATAGTAACTTTACCGATCTCTAATACAAGCTGCAGGATTCTCATTTGGGATATCTAAATATTATACGACTTGTTAACAATAGCCTTGCTAAATATCAAACAAACAAATCATATCTAAATATTCAGGATTTCATCCGTTTCAATTATTAATATTATGCTGTTGGATATCGTCAATATTCACTGTTCAACAATTGCCTACTTTAAGATTCCATTATAATAACTTCGTTTCAATACTAATGATATTACTAATTGTGTGTTTTATGAAAACTGCAAGTCTGAGCTAAATCTTGAATTTCAGAACAGCTCTGCCGTTGTTAGATTTAAGCATTCGTTATAGTAACCTCGTCATTTTCGTGATAGAGCTTTTAGTATAAAAACCGCATTAATTAGGCTTTTAAATTAATCAAAAAATTTAACCATTCATTTCCATTTCTACCGTTTCGTTTGTTCCACGTTTGCACAACATGAAGTACCAAATTCAACTTGTCATTGCTCTTTGCCTGGCTGCCTTTATCGCCGATGCTTGCGCCGTGGTTAGCCTCGAAATAGAATTTTACTGGTTTTTTGAAAATCAATGACTTACTATTCAATTCTTAGACATATCTCAAAATATTTTTTGAGCTGGAATTGTTCATTACCAAAGCTGAGCGCGTGGGAGACGGCCTGTAAGTAACTAGAGGTTTTATTCTTCTTACCTAAACGATTTACGCACTGGCTTTAAATCCAAATTACGCATTTTATCTCGTATAGTTTCAGTATATCCCAAGGTGAAATTGTTAACTTTCCTGCACCAGAGGATACAGATATAGAGATTGAAAATATAAGTAATGAAGAGTTGTACGAGAGGCTTGCTCAAAAAAACGTTGAAAATGGAAAGAAGACATCATACCTTCTGGCTAGTGCGGTATCGGCCATCGACATTACCTTGGGCGAAGAGCTTAACATGCTGCAATGGAATATGTTTTTGCCTAACGATATTTCTTACAATTATCAAAAGCAAGTAGTAATAATTTTCACTATCCCAGCTGAGGTAAGTCTTGATGTAGAACTCGATTAAACCTATGCCTATAAAGAAGTTCTGTTCAATATATATTTCTATAAATGTAAGTTTGAAAATTTTTAATCATTTTATTTTAGCCGCTAGAGTGTAGTTATTTACGGGTGGACACCCGAAAAAATTATCATGTAGAAGCCAGATACGATGATCGCTTCATACTTTTGACAACAGGGGAAACCACTGCTCGCGAAGAACTTGGAAATTTGAACACTGTATTTGGCAGCGAACACATGTAAGCAGCTTTGTGGTTTTATTTTCAGCTCCGAAGACTTTTAATGTCAACTAATAAAATGCTTCAAATTACTATAGGGTTACAACGCGTATAAACTTTGTAAAATTTAAATTAAGTATACAATGGTGTATAACGACTTTAATTGGTTGCAAAACTTTGTGTATCTTTAATTTGTAATACGGTTCCAGTTTTGCGTCGACGAATGATTGTATGAGCGTTCTAAGTTGTACCAGAGACAGGTACTCAATTTTATTTGGTTTTTAAAATTCATAGTTTGGTTGATACCTTTTGAAAGGAAATGATGCCTTACCGGTTATTGGCAATAAATTATTTCCAAATATAACTTGGTTTACAGAATGATCATGGATAAAACGAAAACAGACCTCGACTATAAGGAGATAGAAGATACCTTTCTCTGGAGTCCCACCATATTTCCGTACATTGCGATTGACCAAAATTTAGCAAATGACGACTTTCTTTGGTGGGAACTAAGCAATGGTGGTATCGTTTATACGAGCGATAAGTTTGCCGTGTTCAGTTTTGTGATTCCTCCAAAGCTCATCGTATGTGCTTCAAATTACAAAATAACGCATTAGGTCCTCAACGCAAGTCTACTGTTTTCTAGGCTGAAATAAGGTTTGAACTGAACGAGAATGGCATAGAGGGTGTTGTTATTAAACACAACTACAAGAAGTAATTTTATATTTGTATTTTGTTTAACTGATTGCTAACATTAACACCACTGTATTGTAGGCAACTATGTATAACACGGGATTCCAAATTTAAAACTCAAAAAGAAGGCGGAAGATTCATGTTTGACTTGCAGGATTTGGTTAAAATGAAGCAGCTTCAGATTTATGGTCCTAAAAAGACGGTGAAGGAAGAAAGTGACTCGGAACACAAGGCAAAGAAGCAGAAAACGGATAGTCATGATTGGAATACAGTTACATTTGAAATTGTACAAACACCCAGTCATCTCATACTAAATTATGAGTAATAATAAAAACGAAATCAGGTGTGAAACCGTTAAAGGTTAAAGGATTAGTTAAAACACAAAAATTTTTCGGTATTTCAACTTTTACCTTTGACCTCGAAACAACCGGAAGTAAATTTTATCCGAAGTTTGACCCTAACCCCAGTTACAAAGTTCATTAAATTGCAATAATTTGGCGTCCGTAGCCAAAGTGGTCTATGCAGGATTGAATAAAACAACGGTTTAAATTTAGGTTATTTTGACATTTGACCCTGGAAAACCCGAAGGTAAGTTGCCCTAGCCCCAGTGTACTTTGAAAGATTGGTTAAAACATGTTAATATTTACGCTTTTTTTTACTGTGGAAAAAACCGGAAAGAAATTTTACCTGGATTTTGGCGTTAAACCACCCAGGAAGCATTACCCCAGTCATGTGTAAAATATAACGCCTGCCACTCCAGTCGTTGTTTCGAGTTTACTATTATATTATTATACAATTTTAGTTATATATTATTATACAATAGAGGGCAACAGTTTTGTTTGTTTCTGGTACATAGTAAAACTGTTCATTGTGTTCACAAACATTTCCAAACAGTGTACAGTGTTTAACAATTTTTTGTTTAAAGCGCATTTTTAGAGTCGCAGTGACTTTTTGACCTGGTCACCGTGACAGTGTGATCCGATTAGGACCATATTCAATTTCAGCCTTTGTTTAGTCCTATCCATTACCTATAAAAATGTGTTCATGATCTGACACTTTTGATTCTTAGATTGTAAGGTCCCCCCTTCTCATCTAAGTAAAAAATATGTGACCTTGACCTTTGACCCCCAAGGGGTTGACCCACTAACCCCATCTTCGAACTTAGCCTTAACATT
>JAQFYP010002431.1:0-12761 GCA_034694865.1 Bilobella braunerae | reverse complement strand
GAAATAAATGTTTATGTTTGAAGAGCTTTGGAATGTCATTTTATTTTTTTATGCTATTGTAGATGTATGTATGTATGTTGAAGGAGGGGAGACGTTAGCTATAATATCTTAACTCCGTCTACCACCGCTCAGGCCTCCAACAGGCCCATTGCAGTAACTCCAAGGTACACGATTTACTGTGCTGACAGTCCTTGTCCTTCTGTCGAAAACCTTTATGTTGCCGTATTTTCCTCAGAGGGAGTTCATTTAGTTCTTGTAAGGGAAATTGAAAATCCTAACTCAGGGGTCCCGAGATAACCTGGGTTAGGATTCTTATCGACTCTCGATCTAGATTGTATGCGTATTTTGCCTCACTTCTCAAAAGGGAAAAGATAATTTATCGTGTGTCCTTGTACTCGACTTTTCCCTGCCATCTTGTGGAGTGAACTAGCGTTCCCCATTGCTTGATAGCAGTTTGGAGGAGTTCAGATGAAATGGGCACCGATGGCTCGTGACCAACCTAGCTGGTCTGTGCCGCGGTCTTTGCCAATTCATCCGCAATTTCATTACCAAGGTAACCCTTGTGAGCTGTAATCCAGTTAAGGGTCACCTTTCTGGTCTTAGCAAGTTTGACCATGCATCGAAACACTCTTGTACTAACTCCGATACAGGGTTGTTTCTACGTGGTGTGTGTAAAGTGCTGAGGCTGTCTACATAAAAAATTTACGTTGTCAAAATGATCAGCCTCATTATCGTTAATGTTCTTAGCGGCATGGATATCAGCTAGTACCTCTGCTTGATATACGGTGGTATACTGTCCAAGTGGAATAATAATTCACCTTCGTCTTCTTAAGAGTCGCCAATTTTTCAGGACAAGGTGTTAGAAAACAGTTATGTAGCGTGTCCGTTACAACTTGCATCTTTCCATCCAGAACAGAGGTACTGTAGACATTAAATTTACAAATTTTATTTAACTCTGAGTTTGGTAGAGACTCATATTAATCTCACTTTGTTTTTCTCAGGACAGGAGAGGATGCACCAAAGTGGGCTTCAAATTTAATGTATTTATGACCGGAGAAGGACTCAGTTTGGTCCACTCTCCACCCTCTGATAACATCAGTGAGGCCATTTGAAACCAATGTGATATTAATGACCTCTCTACGGTTCGGTATTACCTAGGTCGGGGTGTGACTTCGGTTAATTACCGCCACGTTTGTAACGGCAATTTACTCAAGAAGTCGCTCACCACGCTTATTGGTGTTTGAGCTTCCCCATAGTGTATGATGCGCGTTTGCGTCTGCTCCGATTACAATTGGTATTTTCTCATTTTTCACCCCATTGGATCAGTTTGCAAATTTTTTCCGGTGCCGGGTAAGGGCTCTCATACGGCATGTAGGCAGATGCAAAAATCACCTTTCCCCACCTCGATTCAGTCAGAACAGCCACCACATTGTCAACGCTAAAATGTAGCAATAGCAACGCTTTGGTAGTGCTCGAAGTTATATTGCACGATTTTGGTGTTGTGCCAAAACCATGGAATAAGCGAGATCCAGATAAACCACGGATCTCATACTTATTTGCTTTGATTTTTACTTTTAGTTATCAAGGTTTCTTAAATTAATCCTACACATGTATGGTTTTTTTAAGTACCCGAATTAAGCCACTGCTGGCTTCTATACTATGATGTAAGTTTACTTGAACCACTGGAATCGGATGAAGTGTCTTATTTTGTAGACGAACCATTCGGTTTGTCTTCCTTACACTTCCACTTTCGATTATGTGGTTTCAAGTACCTTACAACACCGGTTGAATTAGGACTTAACTCGGTGTCCTTACAAATTGGACACTCAAATTCAACTATAATATTGTTATTGCTTTCCACCAGGGTGAGCAATATTATTATTAGCGTAGAGTTGTCATGGCAACAGATTACATGTGTTTGTACACTCAGCATTAGAATGTATGTTGAACACTTATCTTAATTCTTTTGGTTTTTCACTCATCCTTAGGATAGTGCACATGTCTGGACCATTATCATAATGTGCATTACCATTGACAATTTAGTAATTTTCAGTGACATGTTTCTTTGTGCAATTAAAATAGCTGCTGTTTTTACATCCTCCAAAATGGTGAATGTTAGAATATTGTCGCTATGCTGATCCGTGACACTTGCTTCTTCACTCTCCGCCGTGATTAAAGTACCAAAATTAGGTACTTTACCACATTTAACTTAAATAAATGACTTACCTTTATCTTCAGTGGCCCTCCCTCTTCCTGATAGTAGTTGTATAGTGCAGTTGTAGTTTTTAAGTGAAACGTTGAATCTGAAGTTTAAAGTCGCAAATTTTTAAATTTGCGAAACACGTATGGACGGACAGGGAAAAAAAATTACTATTGAGAATATTTAAAAAAAAACAATTTTTTTTCAATTTTTAATTTGCGTTGATAACAATAAATTAAAGTCTAACTTAAATTTCAAGATTGAAATTGTAAATTTCGTATCTTACAACCGTTAGTTTCTAAACATATAATACAACTGACTAGTTTTGGTACTTCAAATATTTGTTTATCACGGATTATCACTCAAGCAAATATTCAAAATGACATTATCACTATGTAATAAACCGTGGTAAAACGGTCAACCAGTAGCGGAAGTAGGAAAGTTTGAATTAAAAAAATACTAAAATCATTGAATTGAATTGAAAATCATTAGACTAGAAAACAGAAGTCCGGGTTTTCGGAGGTCAAGGGGTAATTTCCGGGTCAGGGGAGGCTCTGGGGTCATTAAAATCATCTTAACTTTTCGTTTCATTAAAAATTAGGGTTTGACCTTGAAAGGTCATTTTGAGGTCAAGGGGTCATTTCCGGGTCAAGGGAGGATCTGGGGTCATTCAAACCATCATAACATTTCGTTTCATGCAAAAGTAGAGTTGGACCTTGAAAAGTCATTTTGAGGTGAAGGGGTCATTTTGGGGGTCATTGGGGGGCCAGAGTGAAAAGTGTCCTCTACAAACATTGTTCCTCTATATAAGAGGAACAACTTTTTAAGGGGTCATTTTCCATGTTGTTATAGAATGATATCTTTGACCTTGTCATGTTGATATGGGTGAGCCTACATCAAATAAACTTGAATTGAATATCTTTGACCTTGACCTTTGACCCCCAAGGGGGTCACTTCCGGTCAAACAAAAACAAACCTGAACTGGGCCGGACCTCAAGGAACTCATACCCGAAAACAAATTTGAGATTCATGGCGTAGTTCCTGAGATAATCGCGGTACTCAGACGGACAGACGGACGGACGAACAGACTTGACGAAAACATAAGTAGCATTCGCTTCGCTTCCGCTACTAATAAGCGTCATACCCAATTTTATAAATAATTATGTTGTATGGTATATACTACTAAAAATACTATTATTATATTATCAGGAAAGTTGCGCAAAAGTGAAATGTAGCTGGTAGAAGAGCTTTCTGAATGTAGCGGCACTCTACATGTAACTTCTACATGCATTTCCTCAACTCTCAAAACACCGTCTCGTTTCTCAAATGTGATGTAGCAAAGGACGAAATCAAAACTCCCGCCGCGAAACTAATCGTCTCATACAAATTATCCAAAGTTGCTTTATAATTAATTACATGATTAGTGATTTAGAAATAACCTTAATCGCCTTAACTGAACAGTAATTAATTAGCGTTTTCCTAATTCGTACTTTAATTAATTAATTAATCACTCAATTAGCAATGATTTACCTGGTTGACTTAAATTGAAATGTTTTTAGGATCGACAAACGACAATTTTTGTTTTCGCTGCGCAGCGACAAGCCCGTTAGTGCTTAATAAGCGACATGCTGGTTTTGAAGTGTTTGTTCACTTTCAAATTGTAATTTGAAAACATGTAAACAATAGGCTTCGCGCCAAATCTACATTCAATATTTCCCACATTCATATTTTTGGTTGCGCAACATAAACACGCTGCATTACAAAATTTTTGTGTGTAATCTGCTACATGCTACAATCGGAAAAGTGCGCAAGGTTCCTATTTAGTAGCGTTCTAGCTACTTTATGGGAATGCTGTGTCTGTCCGTCTGTCCATCTTTTCGTCGGTCCGTCTGTTTGTGCTATAACTCACGAACCGCTTGACTTTTTGCAATTCTGTTTTGCAAATCGGATAATTTTTTTGTGGTCAAGGGCGAGGTCAATTTGAAAATGGGTCATGAGGGTCTTACCCTTCACCCCCAAAATGACCCCCAAAGTTACCCCTAAAACCGACAAATCCGATTTCGGTTTTTCTTCTCAGTTTTGTCTGAAACGAAATGTTATCATGTTCTCGATGACTCAGGTGACCCCTGACCCTTTACTCTTAGGTGCCTTAATCCCCAAAATGACCCCCAAAACCGAAAATTCGGTTTTTCGGATGTTTTTAATTTTTTGCACAAAATGGATTGTTATGATGGTTCCAACACTATAGGTGACCCCTGACCCTTTACCCTTAGGTGCCTTAATCCCCAAAATGAACCCCAAAACCAAAAATTTGGTGTTTTTGGTTCAAATTCGTGGAGTTTATTCGCGTTAGTTCAATACGCTACTTACGTTACGTGCGTTTACAACGGTTTACTATATATTGTATTATTACAAATATAACATAGTAAAATCAAAAAGAACTAATCTTTAGTAAGTTCAACTAGTAAGCCTTGGGAAAATTACAATCTGCTTACTGTTCTTACACGATTTGAACAATAGCCAAGTATTGGCACGGCATTGTAAAGTCTGCAACTGCATAAACAAAAGAATTAACAGGACAATTAGTTAAGAACAAAAAATTATTTAAATTTATGACCTATACCTGACCAGGCGTCAGAAGAAGCCACAATAATACTCCTGCGTGTGCCAATACAGCTACACAAAAGCGTACACTGAGATAGTGTAAACCTATTATATTTTTGAGTTTAGGTTGTTTAATTTCTGTAGAAATAAAAATGTTTGTCGAAAGCACTGCAAGATGAATAATGAATAAATCTATAATTCACAACAATTTCACAAATTTAAAAATATTATGGTTATCCCTTGTCAAAAGAAATTGTATACAAGTTTTCTTGTACACTTACTCAATTTGTTACAGATTCACAATGACAAATGCTCAAACTTTTATAAATATATCTTTGTTTCATGTCACTATTACATTTCTCATATAATTTAAAAATCTACTTTTTTGCAAAAATCTTGCACATGATATAATATAAGATATTACAAATTAACAACTACATTTCAATTATAAAATTTGGTTTCAATTTTTCAGAGGAAAGTGCCCACGCCAAGGTGACCAATGCCAACTATTCCGTTATGTGTTTGTATTGGTTGTGTGATTCAATTTTTATGAACAAATAAACAATGGTTGTCCATTTGTTAACAATTGTGTTTGGAATATGTGTAGAAATATCGTTGTGTTTAATAATAGTGTGCCTCAATAAAGTCTCATCACAGAGGCTGAACACCATCCTACAAATACTGACCGCAGTTCAGCCTCAACGACCGCAACTCACCACTACCACAACACCACTTTTTTTTTTACAGTGCTGGTACCGGGACTCGTTTCCGGCACCTACCCAAGTTAAGACAAGGCTCCTAATCCTCCGGACTACGGGCCATAGGCGCTAATTGTAATTAACAATTAAAAACAATTTTAATAAACTGTGTTTAACCTGTAATTAGGACCGTAACAAAAAATATTTAATTTTTAAAATATTTGAACTTTTTCATTTAGCTGGTTCCGGGCCTAAGTAAAAATATTAAGTCTCGAAGGGCAGGCCACTTGAAAGGGTAATGTCAAGCGTGCTCCAGCCTTAAGACGGGCTAGTTAGCTAGTGTTATAAATTCTATTAGGGATGGGCACGTTTCGTTTCTGGAAACGAAACGAAGCCCGTTTCCGTTTCCAAATTTTTTGGAAACGAAACAAAAATTTGTTTCCGTTTCGTTTCCGTTTCCAAATTGGAAACGGCCGTTTCCTTTTTGGAGGAAACGGGGAAACGGTAAGAATTATTTTTTTTTAAAATGAGGGCAATGCGGCGAAAAAAGGGAAAATTTCACAATATGTTAGTGTTAAATTTATTTATAACGTATATTGCTTTATACATGGTTTCGATTACTGTCTTTCTTGCTTTATATTTTTTGATTTTATTAAAATATCCGTAAGCATTGTAACTCCATTCACTTCAAAATTGGTTAATTTCTTAAGAAATACAAGATAACGCAATTTTACTTCAATTATCATGATACATAGACGCTTTAAAAAGCGGTGTGTATCCTGATTTACTATGCGGCAGGATTTTTCTAAATACAATACATTTTTATACCAAAAGTTTTACCGAAATACTAATTGAAATAATTCTATTTCCATTTTAATAGATGACTTATTATTAATTTGTAAATATGAATCATAATAACTATTGATTTTTTTAACGTTTCGCGTATAATATGCACGAAAAATCTAATTCATGTGCCCACTGTACCACCCCAATGAAATTTTTTACCGTTTCCGTTTCGTTTCCGTTTCCAAAAAAAATTTCGTATCGTTTCCGTTTTCGTTTCTTCGAGGAAACGAAACGAAACGGAAACGCCCATCCCTAAATTCTATGCTAGGACTGACTGAACTCGGCTAAACTACTTTTAAACGGTTACAGAGTGACCGCGTACAAACCTTATATGAGTGCGGAGCATGTTGCAAGTTTGGGGCTCCTTAAATTTATTTGGAACAATGCCAAGGCTCTAAAAAATTTAACTTAACGAATCTGTCTAATGTTAAAAAAATTACTACATTTCTAATGTTTTTATCAACGTTTTTGGCCAAATGTTTAATGAATTAGGCCGCCAGTATTACTGTGTTAATTTAATTTTTTAATGTTTCCTCGACACGGCGCAAATTACCTTTAACATGACGTCAGCATTAATAATCTCCACAGCATAAAGTCAACATGAAAAATTTCACAATTTTAAGAATGTCAAACTGAACAATGTAAACAACATAATAATGTCAGCACTTTAAAAAAGTCATTCTTAAAAATACTCCATCTAAAACTTAATTTACCTTGTAAGGTAAAGACTTATTATTAAGCTGACGTTCAAATATTGTTCGGTAGCCAATTTACCTGTCGAATTTGAGCGTCATAGTTTTTGTAAAATATTTCAAAATTTTTAGTGTTGTATCTAAATATACTTCATAAGGAAAGCACGACAACAAGGCACAAAAGCGTATTAAATAAACAAGTTTGTGAAAATACGACAATAAATTTCTGTCGTATCTAAATTTACCTTATTGGTAAGTAATGTACGCAATTTGCCTATTAATTACCAAAAAGATATTTTGAAAACAAGTTTTTCAAATCTGTATTTTAAGACACAAATTTGATGACTTCGTGTATTAATAGCACATATGTGTAAACATGTGCTAATTAAGTTTTTCTTCTTGACATGTTGCATCGAATATCATCTTAATCTGTATGCTTTCCTTTCACACAAAATTTGTACTTTAATAAGTATTACTAAACCCTCTTGAATTAGTAGGCACACATCTTACATTTAGAGAAGCAACGCGGCTCTTCTAAAACATGGTAACTATGGTTTGTATTGCTTAGTTAAAAAAATAATTAAAATACTAGAAACAAAATAGTAATTAGAGAAGATGCCCATGCCTGGCATTGCGTAAGGAGGAGGTGAGTTTTAGTATGGCCAGGAAAAGGAAGGACTCTCTGGTGGTCTTACCTCTTTGGTTCCTCTATTAACGCCTGAGAAGACAAGAGCCAAATTATTTAATGCCAAAGGATTTTTAGCTTTAATTTTTATACATTTTCTCTTTCTTGTACCACCAGCCTTAAATTTTGGTGCACTTTTTTATTTTATGGTAAAAACAATTTCCTTTGAAAAAGAGTAAAATGAGTGCTTCGTAGTTGCGCGGATATGCTACTAAACTCGATGTAGTTAAGACTAGCTAACCAAACCCGTCCTAAAGCAGGATAATTTTTGAGCTTCTTTGTCATAGAACAGGCATTTTAGCTACAAAACTATAATTTGTGGGTGCTTTCTGACTACGATAAGATTCACTTCAATTGCTTCCTCGCCTTTTACTGCGCATCAAGTGGTCAAGTTAGATGACCCGCAGAATAATCCGTTGCAAACGCACGTAACTTAACTAGGTAGCGTATTGTGCTGATGCATGCAACACTAGGGAATCCACGAGAAAGCCAAATTTACGGGTTGGTGTCAATTACAACGTTATCCTGTAATGGTTCATCATAACTTTTTGATTCATGAACAAACTAGAAAAAAAACGTAAAAACTGATTTTTCGGTATTAGGGGTTATCCATGGGGTTATTTCAATAAAAGAAAAGGCCGATATGGGCCTTGAAAGCATCATAACTTTCTGTATCTTGCTAAACTAGCAAAATCCAAAAAAATGCGATTTGTTGGATTTAGGGTTATAGGGGTTCATCGATATAAAGATAAAGGGTCTGGGGTCACTTGGGTACTTGAAATCATCATAATTTTTCTTTTCATGCAAAACTAACAAGAATCCGTTAAATCCAAATTTTCGGATTTGGGGGTCATTTTGGGGGTTGTCAAAATGAGGGTGAAGGGTATGGCCCCAGTGGCCCATCTTCGAACTTGGCCTCACCTACTATCTATAGCTGAAAACAGAATTGATAAAAGTTAACCCGTTGGAGAGTTATCGCACAACCAGACGGACGGACAGACGGACCGAAAATTCACATATAGTAGCTAATACGCTTACTTAATAATTACTACATTTATATGATAAAATTGGTTAACAATTAGAGTAGACGCGTAGAGTATTTTGAAACACAATCTTATGTCGAAAACTGGAGCTGATGACCTGAAAGATGTTTTATAAATCATTATTTTATTTATTTCGTTATATAAATATATTATTATTATTATTTATTATTTTGTTTTTATATTTTACCATTTTATGTTTTTGATTTTTAATGACCTTGAAATCTGAATTAGATATTATATCGCGCAGAAAATCTCACTTACGATTTCACAAGAACTAATTATTTCATTAATGATGACGCTGTCTAATAAATGTTTAAATTTGTACGTCCTGTGTTTTCAAGTCTCATTTCCAGTGCCGCCTGAAGCATCGAGCAAAATAGAAGTAAATAAAAAATTCTTCCACTTTTTCTTTTCAAAAATGCAACAAGTGCAGGTATGTTTCCTTTTCTCCATTTCCATCGTTGCTTCTCTCATCGCCTTTACAATGATTGTGAGCCGTTGGGCAGTGTCAGGTGAGTAATCCTTAACTATGCAGCATTTAACGCATCGCTCCGCAAAGTTTTTGTATACTTGACGGACACTTAAGAGTTACTTCAAGTTAATGAAAAAGTCTAGAAACTAAGGGTACTCCTGAACTAGGAAGCTTTGTTTGGGATATTAGATCATAGAAGAATTTTAATAAATTGCCATATTTTAAAAACAATTGAAACAAATTTTTTGGACTTTTTTGAAGTTTCGCTGATATTTTTTTCAATGTAATTATTTTTTTTTTTTTTAGAAAATTTGGTGTTTCTTTTACATTTGTTTGACGATAATGGAGCACAACCAAATTTCTCTATTACGCTGACGATAAACGAAGTGATGATTGTGTTTGCTCTATGCCTTTGTAAGTGGTTTAAATTGTGTTCATTTCCTGCTTTTCAAATGAAGATCAAAATGTTAAGATTTAATACCCAAGTAACAGAGCACAGTTTTTAAATGCAATCAATTTCCATTTAGTTATCACTGCCTTGGCGTTTGTCGAAGGTTTCAAAACTTGTGCGTTTCATACTGTGGTAAGTATATACTAATCTTAATTAAAGCTGTATTTCTATCATCACAAAGCATATGTAAGTGCAGCTATTAGGATAAATTAGTCGGTTCTTAAGGTGTGAGTTTCCAACGCCACGACATACAAAGATACGAGTTCAAAACCCAATATTCCCATTTATAGCTCTATCTTCTTTTATTTAACAAAGGCTTGTTATTTTATGTTTGTTCTGGGATAATAGAAGGATTAATAACCTTGTCTTACACCCTCCAAAGCATAACTGTCTGCTATTATAAATTTTTTTTAGAAACATTAAAAGAATTTACGTATACAACAAGAAGCAAGTAGTTATTAAGTAGCGTATTAGCTACTTTACGGGAACGGTCTTTTTGTATGTCTGTCTCTCTGTCTGTATATCCGTCTGTCTGTCCCTGTGTCCGTATATCCGTCTGCTTGTCTCTGTGCGTAAATCCGTCTGTGTGTCCCACTGTCCGTATATCTGTCTATATCTGTCTCTCCGTCTGTTTGCACCATAACTCCTGAACGCGTTGACATATTATATTTCTGTTTGCGGAGAAATTTTCTAAAAGTCTCTAAAAATTAAACCTTGGAAACCACAACCAGGTATTGAAAGAAAATTGCTAGTGACAATAAATCGACACTGCATTGAATGGATGAATATACAAGTTGGCTTGCAGATTTCCGTATGTAACGTTAATTCCAAATTTGCTGCAACAAAATGCATAAATGTAATGCATTCTAATTTACCCCTATGTTTGTATAACACTTATTTTATACTAAATATTTCAGTTTAATCGTATTTGAAACTTTGAATCCCACTACTTTAAGCGTTTTTAGTATTTAATATCTTATGTTCCTGTACTCATGTTAATCTGCCTTATAACAAACCAACGATTTGATTGATTAAGTATAATTTATTTGTATTAATTTCAGATACTGTCATCTGTCCTTGCACTGATTTCGGCAAGGGTGTGCGTTTTTGCCGGAAATTCATATCTACCCGAGACTTTCGGACACAAGGACTTGACGTTTACACAAAGTTTGGGTGCATTTTATTGCTTAGTTGCGGTAGCACAGATAGGAGTATCAGCTTGGCTTATTTTGGCGTCAGAAGAGGTTGGTGAAAAACTTTAATTCTCAAGCTAATTGTTCAATATTTGTTTACTATTATAATTGTTTAAAAATTCACAGGCCTTGTTACACCGCGCCAAAGTTTGGTTGATGTTCGAACCATGCTTAATAGCTATTTTTACTGTGACATTAATCGTCACTGCCAACCTAACCACGGCTTTGGCAACCAATGTCCCTTGGACAGTGTCTTACTTCAAATTGATTCTATTATACGTTGTTGTGCACCAAGTTGCAATTGTACCACTCTTTGCTCTTTGGACCTTAAAAATGCCACGAGGCCTAATAAGCGAAGACAAACCAAGTGTTTCTGAATACTCCAAAATCTCCGTCGCTGATCTAGATCATGTTTAGTAACTCAAAATCAATTTGAGCAGTCAATCAATCGTTTTATTGACATTCAGCGTAAGCTACGGTCAACATATTTTGAACCGTAATGGCGCCTTAATTTTTTTGTAGAAATCTATAAGTCGGGTTTGTTTCCAGTAACCTAAGATTTAAAGGCGATAGTTTTGAAATATCGTCACTACTTTAGATAGCTTTAGATAGCACTTCTGCTAGCCGTTGAATAAAACTTTAAGCCGTACATGGTCACAGACGAAAATGAAACCCAAACCAGACATGGTTATTCATCCTTTGCGAGCGTATTACACTAGAGCAACCTAATAAATTTTTAAACAATTTCATCATAAACTTAAATAAACTAAACTAAACTAAACTTAATAACACCTTCTAATTCTGCTAATTTATTTTGAAATTTTGCAAACATTTTGCAGGGAATTATATTTTGCATTTTGATTTTTTAATTAGCGATTGTAATTTTGAACAAAGTTTGCAATTGCATTTCTGCCTTTCTGCAAGTGCATTTTTCAATTCTACAGCGACATTTCCCAACTTGCAATTTTCAAGCAAAATTATTTTTCTAACTGAATTTTGCAGCTTTACAACAGCATGTTGCTATTCTCCTAGTGTTTTTTGCCATTCTGTAGTTGCATTTTGCAATTGTTCAATTGCCGTTTGCGGTTATGCAATTTCATTTGTAATTCTGTATTTTTGCAACTGCACTTTGTGTTTTACAATACAATAGGTGCTTTCATTGATCACTTTTTCTTGTTGTACTAACGCTTCTATCGGCGGATGCCGAGCAAAAGACTCGTGCAAGCTAAAGAGGAGTTGAGAGAGACCCTTCGTGGACACTTTCTATGGTCGCTCGCCTCAAGTTTAAAAGAAGTCTCACAGACGTCCAAACTGAGAATAATCTGCTCTATAGAGTACACATTAATTACATATTAGTACATTTCTCAGACTGCTCTCGTTCACTTATCTTTTGGTTGCAGAGCCACTTTTACAGGGTCTTTAAGGTGACTCAATCAGCTCTTTCCACTGAAATTTTTTCACTTTTTGGTCTTTTAGCATCTCATCTCGGACATTCCGAGTCATGCTTAGAAACGCAGAAAGACACGAAAGAAAGAAAGTTCAGATTCAAGGTTATACCTTTAAGAAGAAAACCAACAGCAAAGACTTTTTCGTGGCTGATCGGGGGTCTTGAATCCCCGTTCTCATGCTGGCTGGTGGAGAGAGACTGGATCTCTAAACCCTCGGCCAACCCGCGAATTCAATCAATCATTATTTTGATATAAGGTACGCCCAGATCAACATGAATACGAGTAGAAGTAAAAATTAGTAAATGTAAAATTTATTAAATACATTAATAGCTAAACGTAGCATAGGTCCGCTTAATGGTGCTTCCACACCGACACGCAACTCGCAACTTTCTGCTCGAAATCGGTTGTGTTGCGGGAAAATCCCGTCCA
>JAQFYP010002430.1:0-12762 GCA_034694865.1 Bilobella braunerae | reverse complement strand
ACTCACTCGCACAGAAATCATATGTGGAACATATGTTGACCAGGCCATAGGCGAATGTCAAACAGCATCAAAAAAAACTAATAATAACTATGTCAACACTGCAAAATGGAATGTCTGGAGTACGCAAATGACAAAACGCAAAGAAATAAAGGCAACCAAAAAATTTGAATTGGAACACAACAATTGCTAATCCTCTGAGAGACGCCCTGCCTGACCTACTACTGACAAGCTGTCAATTTTAACCCACTTGATGTAATTGACTTGGGTGTAGTTTAGTATCCGGCCTTGTCGAAATCGCATACTGTAGTATGTCTATTGGACTCAGTTTTTGACTTAAATTTGCAGATTTTCCATTTTCAGCTTGCTTGCTGAAGAGGTAGTCAATTACATGAAGTGGGATATAATTGACAACTTGTCACTTATAGGTCGGGCAGGGCATTCTTCAGAGGTTTAGCAATTGTTGTGTCCCAACTTCAATTTTTAGGTTGCCTTTTTACCTTGCGTTTTGTCATTCGCGTACTCCAGACAGTCCATTTTGTAGTTTTGAAATGAGTTTCGGAAGTGCATTTAAAGTGATCGTAACAGGGTAACTAGCATTCTACTGAGGGGATGAGGGGCCACCTTGGCGCAGGTGAGGGGATGAGGGGTCAGCTAGGCACACCCACAATATTGTATGTTACAAAACTAAACCATTTTGCTATAGAAAAATGTGAAATTAACAAATCCCCGCGCGTCACGTGCCTTCATTCAAACATCAAGGTGACCTTTAAACAAAACGTTTAAGTTATAGTTGAACTAAAAAATCCCTATTGCACGAATTTTGAGACATTTAGAATTCTTTAATCTGCAAGAAATGTATAAACGAGTTGCGCATGACATCCGGATTATTGGTCGCGGACCTTGTGCGCATAAATTATATTTTCATTATAAAACATTTACCTAGTTGTTAAAAATAGATGATGAGGGGTTAAGATTGCTTTCAAAAATTTCATACATTTTCAAGTATTCAACGAAAATAGTGGCTTGCCTACTTTGGTATATGCCATAATTTGGATAAAATTTACAAAGCTTTTGGTTTCTTTCAAAATTTAAATTAACAAATTGGAGTATAGGATCTTTTAGAATGCTTAGATTTGTCAAGATTACGACGTCGATGACCTCAAGTACGCTTCGCACATTACGTCGCGCTCATTGAAATATAGAAATGAAAAGTCAATTTAGTCGTTTGTCGTGTTCAGCGCTATGTTAGTTGCCCTTTCAAACAATATTTTCATACTTCAACTCTACGATTTGAGCTCATCCGTCACCTTCGATTGGCTAAGCGATTCATATTTGCTAGCGTCTCGTTCTCAGCGTCAGAATATTTAATTTTGCATTTAAATTTGAAGTATACTAGCAATTGACTTTATTGGAGCGGATTGTAGTGAAGCAATGCTTAGGAAAAGCACACCACATATGAACGTAATGACATCGCATCTTTTTTTTGCCTTCTCTATACTTGAAGTGTTAGCCTTTTATAATAATTTGAAACGTTATTTGTAGAATTTGCAAAAAATTTGGTTTTAGAATGAACCGTTGTGATCTTAATATGTGGCCAATCGGCAGCATTGTTACATTATCGGTAACCATTGGCTTTCAAACATGGTTCCAGTGGTTTTGTACTGTGAAATGTATCTATTTTAGCGTTTGATTTCCCCCGTATTTTTTAACTTATACTGATTTAACTACTAGCAAACTAAGCCCGTTCTAAGACAGGAGGAGCAGCACTCTTTGTGCCGCTTTATTTAATTTTTTGCGAGAAGAAGAAAATCAAATTAAAGACGCCAATTGTAAATCAATTTTGTATGCAGAGCTCTTCTTTGTAATAATATGTATTTTACAACTTGTTAAATACAAGGTTGTTTCAGTTAAAATTGCAGTCACAAAAATTTCATACAAGTAAAATGTCGTCATAATACTACTCGGACATAATTTGCTTTTCTCAATTAAGTCCAATTGGTTTTATTATACAAATTTCTGTTTCAAAAAGCTTTTAAAATAACATTTGGCATAATTTTCTTACAAACCCAGCTCATATACAATTTAGGCAACAGATTTAGAGCATATATATTGAAATGACTCCGAAACAAAAATTAATACTAACATACCTACTGTTCAACTAGTAATTCGTAATTTTATTTGTTAGGATGATCTACAATATAATAATACTACTTACCCTCGTAGTATCTGGTGGCTTTTTGTTGCTAAAAAATGGAAAAATGCGCCGCCAGGTAACACAGAAATAATTCAAGTTTTTAGATGTTTTGAGTTTTTGTGATACACAACAATCAACTTCTAACTTCTGTGTTATGTGCGAATGTGTCACATGAGTATCTTCTGAATTAAAATAATTTATATTCTCAAACAATACAAATAAATTTCGAAGCTAGGAAGCATCAAATAAAACAAACTTTAAAATTTGGTTTACAGGAATAGAGTCCAGTATTACTAGTATAAAACCCGTCTTAGGACTGGAGAATGTTAATTTCAGTTCGTGGGAACTCCTGTTCTAGAACAGTTTGGCTATCAGAATTGTCTTGAAAATATTGAATTTTTAAAAACAAAAAAACGCCACAACGCAGCACTTCTTTGTTCCCATTTTTTGATTTATTTAAAAGCACTTTTCTGCATTTGAAATTCCCAACTAACCTAATAACCTAACCTAATTTAAAACTAAGTCTAAACCAAAACTAAACCTAACCTAAGCGAATGTGTGTGACTTTTGTCCAACTGACGCACATACCGAAAATTGGCAAAAGTACGGTTATTAAAAAGGACAAATATTATGTAGATGAAACATTGTTGCTATCCTAACATTATGTTTAGCATATTGGATAGTGTTTCCTTTCAGCATTGAACACTTTATTAACTGCAATATGTATTAACTATTTTGCTGCAAATGAACAAATTTCAGCACATTTCATTTGGCCAATCGGCTCAACAGTTTGGCCCTATTTACAAATTGAAGTTGTTAAACTTAAAGTGAGTTAAAATTGGGTCATTTACTTATTGATATAAACTGAAACGAATTACACTTAGTTTCAGTTTTTTTATAGCATGGTAATTATTTTAGATTACAAGATTCTGAGAGAAATGTTCGCTCAATCTGTATTTAGTGGGCGAATGGATTTGACAAAAGTTGATTTCACTGCTTATGGAAACCCGCACGGTAAAACAAAAAAGTTAAAAACTAAAAGAGTTTACTTATTTTAAAATAAATAAAAGTTAATTTACTAATGTATAGTTTGTAGTATAATTAATATCACATTACTGAATTTGTAGGCATAATTAACACCGAAGAACCGCATTGGGAAGAGTTGCGTCACTTCACATTGCGACAACTCCGTGACTCTGGCTTCGGTAAAAATTCAATGGGAGCGCTAATCTTGGTTGAAGTTAATGAAATGGTCGACACATTGGTGCAAATGGGAGGAAAACCGGTTGAAAACTGAAAGGATCGCATTCTAGTTGCTGTTGTAAATGCCCTTTGGTTCATCGCAGTAGGAATCAGACACAAACAAAATCATCCCGCCTTGATTCAGTTGTCCAGTAAAACAAAAATGTTAGTTGAATCACAATTCAAATTTGCTAAACTAATGTTTTAATAGAATAACTGACACTTAAAAATTTTAAATAACATTAGCTATTTCCTCTCTGCTGCGCGATTCAAGTTTTAATTTCGAACATAATTTTATAGGATTTAACACAACATTAGTGGTGAAATTCAGTTTTGGAAATTTAAAAAATTGCAGAATATTTAATTTTTTTTAGCTGATATTTTACTCCAACACGATAAAACGAAATAAATTGAATGTTTTTAAACTTGGTAGTTTTGTTCAAAATGAGCAAAAGTTTGCTTACATTGTTTGACATGATTGTTTATTTTGAAAAATTGTTTTTCAGGAGCTTAGGCGAGACACTTAAATCTGGCGGTTTTCTCTTTTTCGTTCCGTGGGTTGCTGACTGGTTCCCAAAATTATCAGGTTATACCAAAGTAAGTGCCTAATGCAGGACTTGGCCTGTATAATTCGGGATCCAATAGACGAGAATATTAAAACGTAATCGGAAAATATTCAGCGGTAAATTTTGCTTACACAAACTCAATCAATGCATATACGGTGAAATTATTATCGTTTACAAGGATAAGAATTCTGCATTCAACTCGGCGGTGAGTTCACAACATTAATTATCGCTGAGATCCAAAACTGACAAATACAAACAAATTCAAGAGTTGAACACAGTGAATAGTATAAAGTTATAATGTGTTGTATGTAATTGATACGCACTTTTTAAAATAATGTTATTAATAATACATTTTATATTATACATTAATATATAATATAGTTTATAATTATATAATACATAATTTGCATGTTTTTTGAAGCAGTTGAAAATTTGGTGTCGGTTTTGGGTGACCTTTATTTTGCGGGATCCGACACAACTTCAACTACTCTGGCCTGGATGATGATATACTTAACAAAACATCTCAAAATTCAAGAAACACTACAAGACGTAATTGAGACAATTACAGGAAACACAAAGCCTTGCTCTGTTGCCGATAGACCAATGTATGCAATACAAGCATACTGCTGAATATCCGCTCCAACGGATAATTCAACGAAGCGCCTCTTGGATACCCGCCTAGAGGTAATTACTAACGGACAACAATGCCACACCTTCTTCTGAGAGTTTAGCGTGACGCTATGTTTCGTACAAATCGTCCCTTATCACTATGAAATTCAAATATTACTTATTGTACTTGGGACTCAACTTACAGCATGCGTTATACCACATATTGTTTCTTTATGCGAAGATTTCGAAGTTTTGACAACATTCCACTTCGTAGGGTCATTGAAATCCGACACTGTGAAGTTATGTTTATTCTAACCCACCTAAAAATATAAATTTTCGTCGAGTACTTAAACTTTTTCTTAGCCTAAATGTCAGAAAACAAGCTAAAAGCAACATGTTGCAAACCATTGGCGAAATCTGAATGATATAATTCTAATTTTATTCAGAAGTGTAGGCTTGGGTGTTCCGATGTTTATAAAAATGAGTGGTTACCCAACCTTGGATGATTCCGTTTAGAATTTTGCAACAAAGGTCGCTACATGGCTTCCTAATTTTCAGAATTTTTTCGAGTAAACCAAAAAAAAAACAGAATATAATATCCGACACATACTACAAGAAATACACGTATCTTGTATTTGTGAAATATAAACAAATTTTTAAAAACTATTAATTTTAATAGGTTTATATTAATTTTAAAAGTGTTTGAATTTATTACAGTTACAAATTTATGATTTAGGATGCCGTATACTGAAGCCGTATTTGCGGAAACGCTTCAATACTCCTCAATAGCAGCCATTGGCGCACAGCACAAAGCGCTAAACGACACGCAGTTCAATGGCTACTTCTTTCCGAAGGGTACAATTATCACACCAAATCAGCACTACATTCATCACAATCCCGCCGTTTGGGGCGACCCAGGAAACTTTTGTCCCGAGCGATTCTTAAGGGCCGATGGAAAAACGTTCAAGAAGCACGAAGCCCAAGTTTCATTTTCTGTGGGAAGAAGGCAGTGTTTAGGAGAAACTCTTGCACGTGACAGTCTTTGCAGACAATGGCGGCATGATGCGACCGGTATTTCGCCAATATTTTGTGTGACATGAATAGCGTAGCGACAGAGGAATTTAAAAATTGGAGTCTTAGCGGCTGGAAATGGATTGTAAAGCATATTCAGCGGGAGGGGCGTGCATGTCGTGGAGACATGCATTCAATGTAAATGACTTGTAGTTTTTAGAGGCAAAAAGAACTTTTGGGTTTGTAGCGTCGGGACTGGTTTTGGTGTCCAGGAGGACTTCAATTTTTTGAAGCAGGTAGTGGCTGTAGTTGGTACTGTTTCTGACGGCCAAAGGGGAAATAGGTACTTCGATGGCGAAGTCGGTTGGGGCAATTGGTGAGGACAGCCAAACGGAAAATCGAAACAAAAGACTCGGAATTACCTTCTGCTAGCTTACCAAATCCGCGCCCAACAGACCGCAAAAAATACGGCCAGACAAACAAAGAAGTGGAAAGCTAACAAATTCAGAAGGATTGAAACGACTACCAAAGCTAATAATTTTAACACTTTAACATTTACCATTATTTTAACTTTGTTTTTACCTTAACTTTTAACTCAACTTCAATTTCTTTAACTCTGCTGAAGTCTGACTGTAACCCTAGTTAACAGCTAATGCAAATCACAACACCTCAACTTGTCATTTACCTGCACAGTTTTTTTAACCAATCTCAAAAACTTAAACTTAACTTACTACTACTATACAACACTTACCATTGGCTATAAACTTAAATAAGCTATAATTTCAATATCCTAAGTTAAGCTAACCACGAACCAGTCAATCTACGACTTGTTGACGGTAGCCTCGATAAATGTCAAATAAACGAATTCAATTGAATTGAAATTGGTGAAGAGAAGATCGGAAATAATCAAATAACTTCAGCATCTTAAGCATCAGCTCATTAGGGTTGTAGTAATGAAAGGGCGAAAACGTGGGTTTCTACCATAAACCACAGGTTTCCACGGCTTGGGGAAAATGGCTGCACGAGCGTTTTATTCGCCGCATGGCACTCCGGACACGTAGGGACGGTGCCAGCTAGTAAGTTCTATGACCCCGAGGTCACTTAGGTTTTGCCTTAAGGACTCAAGATTCACAAAAAACTGTCTATTTAATTTTTCGAAAAAAATGAGCATGACCTATGCCATTTACTTACAATTAATGATGAAGTAAAGAACTTAAACAAAACAATCCTGCTTGTAAGTAATTTTAGCAATAGACTATTTCTTCTAATGCTTTTAATGCTAGGTCAACACTGGCGCCATTGTCCAGGTCCAGGCTAAAAACGTTAAGTAATTTACGTCAAGGAAAAATCGGGCGCGTCTAGTTCGCAAAACGGCTCGCTGAAAAAAGAAGTCAGGGCAATTTTGAGAAATTTTAAAAGTTTTCGAAGCTTTGTGTATTGAATTCAAAAATTGACACGAATGACACAGGGTTAATAATAACAAGTAAATAATAACAGGTCAAATAACACTTAAGTTCTTTAGTCTGGAAGAGAAAACATGCGTGACCCGTTTTCTGCGGGTTACGAGGAAATTTTTATCAGGGCACTTTTAGAGAACGGCCTTGGTTAGGGAAATACCAATTGTTTGGAAGAGGGAATGAAATAAAACCTGAATTCGGGACTACCTTTTGTTTGGAGATCTTGGCTTGGGCTTGTGACCTTCACACCTCTCCGGAGCGATGAAGTTGATGTGGCCGTCCGGTGGGAGTCTTCCAGGTCACGGCTGTTCTCAGGCTTGCACCACTTATAACGACTCTGCCTGTTACGGAGACAAATAAATAACGATATGAGACACACATTAAGAGAAGAGCAAAGGCACTTTTAATTAATCCTAAAGTTCCAAATGAACAAATAATGACTGTACAACAACTAACTACTAATTGTGAACTGTATGTAAAATAATAATGTGTATAGAATTATGAAAGAGTAATATAATAACGCTGCTACAAAGAGTCCTCCTCAGTCGCTGACAGAAGTGTACTTAAGGGTACAGACCGGCCTGTCAGTAGGCCCGTCTGACGACGACTTAAGGGAGATGTGATGTAATCGAGATCCCAGGAGGGACTGCCATCTACGTGTCCTCTTCTCCTTCCTTGTGGCCATAATCGAGGAAAAGGGAAATGGCTGGTATGCGGCATGGGAGCAAATGTGACAAGGCAGAAGTCATAGCGCTCTGCTTCGGGTCCCAAGATTGAACACAGGGCGGCGTGGAATGACAGGGATTGAGGCAAGGTGGACGCGGTCAAGGGCCAATTAAGGGACAAGTGGCGAGTCTCACAACAGATTTGTGGTGTACCGATGTACCGTCCAGCTACGCGCCGTGGGAGGGGCTAAGGAGAGTAAAAAATGGAGTAAAAAAATAAATGAATTGCAAAATTTTGGTTTCCAAAAAGAATTGAAAGTAAATGACATTTTAAGATCTTATATGTTTTGGTAAGAAAATGTTACCATGTGAACCATTTGCAAAGAAAAACTTACTGCTAAAGAAATTCGAACCTTTGTTGAACCTAAGTTGTTTACTGAACACATGATGTATTCAATTTTTTTCAAATTTATTGTTTGTTTTTCAAAAAGAGAGAAAAAGAGAGGGAGAGAGCGAAGGGGGAGCTTCACCAAAGTATTTTTTTGTTCTGTTCAAAACAGTTTTTACAAAAAAAAAAGCGTCAGCAGAATCTCTTGTTTTTGTAAAAAAAAATTTTTTGCAGCAAGTTTACTAATTAGTAAAAGTATCAATTTATTTCGATTTCATCTTAAGAATTTATATAACTTGGCTTCTTATGAAGGAGGCGGTGCTAAAATAGAAGAAATAGGCAAATGATATTGTGTGAAGGGACTCATTAGCACACTTGTGTTCTTGAGGGCAGTCATCAGAATTTCAAGACTATTTACAAACTTTTCCGGGCATTAACATTTTATCCAATTGGGCAGCCTGTTCACGAAAATGTGCGCTTACACAATTTTTAATTCTAATTAAGGATTTCAAAGAAATCCAATAGCAAAACCTAAAATTCAACATTAAATAACAATTCCAAAACTTTATTTACAAGGCAGTTTTCTCGGATAATTATTTACTTGTGGTAAGTGAAAGTTATGGAAATGCAAGGTAGACCAATTTCAACACGAGATTTATTTAACGATAATGTTTTTATCATTGCGAAAGTTGGACCGTTATTTTCAATAAACCAACCATCCACAGTATGCTGAGACGCATAAATAAGTAAGTCGGAACCGTTAGCTGAATTCTAGAACAGTGTAGTTTGTCGGTTACTGTCCTACTGCTAAGTAATGGTTTTTTAGTTTTAACCTTGTTTTTAATGTAGTGTTCAAGAGGTTTTCCTTTAACTACGTGCTTTGCTTTAAGTTATGTTTTTGAGAAGTGCAAAGTGTCGGTGGAATACCTAGGTTTCTTTGTATACACTTTTGCCTGCCATCAATTCCAATGTGTAAAATAACTAAGATTGAGCTATTTTCTTCTAATTTGCTGAAAAAGTAATTTAACTTCGATTTTTTCTTGAGGACTTTTATGTACAGACAAACTAGAAATATAAATTGCTAATAGTTTTCAATTACGGAATCAAATTTAGAATCTAAAAAGTTAGATGAAATACACAATACAAAATCTTTAGTAAGTAAACTTTTCCAAATCCGCACAACGCTGTGGTGGTACTAAAACAATAACAGTTGGCGGTGTTGGTCTAGTGGTTTAGGGTGTCTGTCTCTCTCCACTAGCCAGTTTGAGAACGGGGGTTCAAATCCCCCGATCAGAAACAAAAAAGTCTTTTGCTGTTGGCTTTGCCCTAAAAGGAATTACCTTGCCTCTGACCTTGTGTATGTCCGTATCTCCGTGATTGGCATACTCAGACAGAGGATATGGAAATTACCTGATAGGTTTCCCAACAGTTTTGTCAGAATTGAGAAGACTAACCTCATTTGCATGATGACAGCATCTATGCTAATCTATGCTAGAGTCCCTTAGCTCTACCCATTCCCTACTTTTCCTTTCATGTTGACCATACGCTCTGCGGGAATGTCAAATAACGCTCCTCTACCTTTTACTAAAACAATAACTTATTCTAACAATGTTACCTTATACAGGCCATTCGGATTATTATTATTATATTATTATTATTGGATTATTACTAATCTAATCTCACATTTCACATCAAAAAAATTTACTGCTGAAAAGATTCGAACCTTTGTTCAACCTACGTTGTTTACCGAACACATGACGTATGCAATTTTTCTCAAACTTAGAGTAGAAGAGAGGGAGAGAGAGCGTAGGGGGAGCTTCACAGATGTATTTTTTTGTTCTGCTCAAAACAATTTTTACAAAAAAAAGCGTCAGCAGTATTTCTCGTTTTTGTAAAAAAAATTTTTTTTGCAGTAAGTTTACTAATTAGTAAAAGTATCAATTTATTTAGATTTAATCTTAATAATTTATATAACTTGGCTCCTTATGACGGAGGCGGTGCTAGTGATACTTGTGTTCTTGAGGGCAGTCCTCAGAATTTCAAGACTATTTACAAACTTATCGGAGCATAAACTTTTATCCAATTGGGCAGCTTATTTACGAAGATCATGGCTTACACAATTCATAATAAAACCACCAATACCAAAGACATTACTAACATGCTAGGTTTCTTGGCGGATAACATTCGAAGTTTATGGGAGTGCACAGTAACGACTTATTCAATTCAAGTTTATTTGATTTAAGGCTCACCCATATCAACATTGCAGTAACCACTTATGGCATGGCTGCAACGTAGATTTGTCCGTAACTTACTTGCTTAACACTGTAATATACGCCTAGAAGTTGGGCGTTCGAGCGATCCACAATACCACAATTGAGATTGAAAAACCTCTCTATGCTTATCTTCAGCAATGCCTGATCACTCCCTGTGGAAGCTTCATTGCACAGTCAAAGGTGACTACCGACAAATTCATGTGGTAACCATGTTGTATGTGGTTAGTCTCCATAAGGGTCACTAATTTCAACAAAGTTATCAGCCGAAAAAGTAACCGTGTAAGTTGAGTGGTTGTTTCAATGTAAAAATTTCGGAATTAAGAATTGCTAGTAGTTTACTCGGCTTGCATTCTCTGTATGTATTTTGCAACAATGGATTTATTTCTAATCGTAGCTGAGTACTGAAAATTAAGGTGCTCATAAATAATATTCTGCAGTTGATATCTACTTACTCGTGTAAGCAAATGCCCCTTCCTATTTTAAACTAATTTAATCCTGAATTTGATGTCAACTTATCTTGATTCAGATTGATATATGCTAATAGCGATCACTAAAAACTAACAATTAATTATAATAAAAATAATATTTAGATTATAAAGATCTTGTTTGTTCTTTTTACCTAGGTTACTTCAGTTGTAGGAAATGATAAAACTTTAAGATTTTGACACCACACAAACCTATTTCTTCACGCACCGCAATTGTTCGTTTTTACAGTTCTTTTACTGTCGCCCTTCCAAGCGTCTAGGCATTTTCAACTAATAAGTGTTTTCGAAATTCATAATCGAAATATTTGTTCATCAAAATTGTCTGCTTCAAATTCCTACTCACTTTTATTTTAATCTACATTACAGGAGCAGGTTAGTTTTAAGAAGACGGATTTCTTAGAAACGTTTTGCGTTCCTTTAAAACTAGAAGCTAGCATAGTTCTTCCGTTGGGACTCTGCATTGCATCCTTTTAGTCACATAGAAACAAGTTCTCTCGCTAGTGTGAACTTTACTGATACCTCTCCCTCTCATGAGTTGTTTTGCAAATTTTTTCCAGCAATGCCATCCATGCTAGGATTTAAGAATTTGCCTGCATTTGCCTTTATTGCCATTATAGTAACAAAAAAGCTGTTTTTTATTTGTCAGTTTTTTAAGAGGAGCACATTTCCCCAGCTTCACGAGGGTTAATACTATATAATGCCCATTTTTTAGACAAAACCACCAGTTTAAGTAAAAAAAAATTGGTTCAAACCAACAATCGAAATGAGTCTTCATAAAAGATTTAATGAGAAATTTGTGCTCCTATTGGCATCCTTGATGGTGGGATTTTTCCGTAGCAGTCTCTGTGCTGCTGTAGTGGAAAGTTACTAATAAGAAATATTTTGGAAAAATACTATGTAGTATTTTCTCGATGACATGATATCATGTTGATTGTAAGTGTACGGCTGCTGTCCAATCTCGTAAATCTCGTAAACAAATCAAATTAGTTCATCCCAAATCCATAAATAAAGTCCATTTTAATCAATAAAACTTGTAAACTGGGCGGTTTCCCCAAATTATCTCCAAAAGTTAAGAATTTGTTTAACTAAAACTAAATTAATTCACGATTAACAATTTTAGTTCAATTAATGTTAAAGTATTTTAAATTAATTTTGATTACTTAGTTGATATTAATAATTCGCTACGTTTTTGGTCACTACGCTTTTTGCTTCTACGCTTTTGGTCATCTACGCTTTTGGGCAACTACGCTTTCGGTCACGACGCTTTTGGCCAATACGCTTTTGGGCAACTACGCTTTTTGATACACGCTTTTGCGACTCCGCATTTTGATCTACTCATCTGTCCGTTTCCCCGATTAATTCTGACTTTTAGATTTAGATTTGCGTTAATATAAATAAAAGGTTTATAAGAAAGATAAATAATGATCGTTCTCTATTAAAGAGCAGGTCTCTATTAATGGGCGGGGGATCGCGAAAAAAGATTGAAATAGAGGACGGGTCTCATTAGAATTTTTACGATAAGCTAGATATCCCCGAAACAGTTAAACTAGCAATTATAAGCGTTTTTAACAAAACTCACGCTCCAAAGTATTTCACCTTCAAGTACAAGAAATACCCGATATACAGTAGCGGATTTGGGCAAAACCAGATTTTGCCACACTACACTGGGTCTTCGCGTGTACAGAAACTAATTCCTTTTGTACTTGGCTAAAATTTGTTAGTATCTAATACGCACTTTGATTTTTTAACATGTGATGGCCAGAACTAACCAGTAGTGCCTTAGGGGTGTACACGAGCTACGGCTTTGAAATTCTACCAAAAGAAAACTTATATAAAACAAACTTTTTTTGATGTAGTGAGGATTCGCACTAC
>JAQFYP010002429.1:0-12764 GCA_034694865.1 Bilobella braunerae | reverse complement strand
AGAACCCACCTCAACAAGTATTTCCAAAAGACGGAATTCTTGTTAATGTAAGTACAAATTGAAATAACAATTTTTGACATTTAAAAGAAAGAATTAATTGCTGTAGCAAGTAATGGAGAGCATAAGTCTCCAAGAATGGTACCATTTCAAACCAGAAATATTGGAAAACATGGAAATGAATATCATGAGGCCATGTTGCGTTTTCCCGAAGTGATGCTTCGTAATGCGCCCTAGTTCCCGGTCCAAATATATTAAATATTTTTGACCAAAGAGGAAGGGAGCACTGGTCCATTTGAATTTTACGATCAAATCGGTCATGCCTTTGGACTAAATGACACAACGCGGGACAATGATACTTGTAGAAGGTTTTCCGGAATTTGGCTTTTAGCCAAATAGTACTAATTAAATGATGCAAAAATATCGTTAGTTTTGTATCATAAAAACCACAAACAATAATCTTAATCTCAAACAGTTTAAGTACAGAAAATATTAGCTTAGAAAAAACTCCTTGAAGTCATTTTTTAATTTTTGGCACTAAAAAAATAATTTTAGCTAAGAACAATATGATGCGAGCAGTTTTGCCTAATCAACAACTACTTTGCTGTAGCCTCAAAGATTCGCTAAAAAAATTTATAGCATATAATTGAAAATCAATGTAAGTACTATCAAACTATGGACCTCAAGTCACAATTTTTGGCACAATTTTTTTTAGCATTTTTGAGTATAATTTAAATACTCAGTAAGAATTGACATAAATAGTCTCAATTATCTCAATTATCAGAGCTCTAACAAATTTTATTTGTTTATGTCGCTTTTTAATATATTATAAATACTTAAAATATTAGTGTTAGGCGATTCCTCCTATAATGTTTCTTTTTTCGTCTCAAACCATTCACTCAATAGTTCAGTTTGTTTGAAGTAGGCAGGTTAGATACATCTAGTTACACTCATCAGAACCAAATAAAAAAAAATACCACACTATGTTTATATTGCCACAACAATACAAATAATAACAAGCTAAAATTTACTTTAGGTTACATTCTCCAATGATCGACAAGTCGTTTTAATGAATACGTCCAGAGACACTTCTGGAAAATTCAAGTGCTCAGTTTCGGCAGAACTTACATTCAAGACACTTGAGGATACACAAGACGTTACCGTTGTCGGTATGTACTGCCTTTAAATAACTTATTTCTCATCAATGAATAATTTTTAGATGAAAATAAACAACAACCGTTTTCAGTTGTGGGATATGATAGTCCGAAATTATACATTGACCAAGTGGAGTACAGTCAAGGGGATACGGTACAAGCCAACTGTACAATTGACCGAACATTGCCACCCATCAACATCACTTGGTTTGTCAATGGCGTACCGGTAGTGCTACTTAATTTCTTAAACTAAATATTAAAGAAGTTGTATGTAGATATAAGATATGTTTCAATGAGTTAGGTTTGAGGCAATTTAATTCTATAATACAAATATTATGAACAGGTGCCAGATTCAATTGTTCACACATCACTAAAACCCATCTACTATGACCCTTCACTGACCTCCACAATATCAAGGGTCAGCTTTAAAGTACCTGAAATCTTGTTTCCTCTACGGCTCAAATGCACCGGTACCCTTTTTGACGTTTACAACATGTCATCTGAAATGACAATGGGACTTAAACCAAGACGATTATTAATGACTGGTACTAGTCATAATTCTCTTCGAGCAAATAATTCAATTGCTGGTAAATCAAACTCATCTTTCCATTTTTTTGTGTTACATGTAAATACAGACACACTAATGTTTGAACAGAACATAGAACTACAAATTATTTTTTCTTCGTTTTTATTTCCGGGATAAATGCTGTAAAAAAGGAAGTTTTTAAAATTACATTGATACTAATTTAAAATATTCCAAATTTAGTCACAGTTATACACTTCACATTAATAATTTGTGAGAATTTCATATTTAGTGTGAAACCATACAGTTACTTTTAGATACGTCAACTTCAATGTAACTTTGGTTAGGGTTTACAAAATTCGGCACAAGAATAACTTAAATAAAATTAGAAGCCATATTATCTTAAATTTTCTAAATAATAGTTTTCAAATTGACGCAAGTTTTATTTTTAACTTTTAGATGCTGCTCATAAATTTCATCGCTTAAAGTGGTGGATTCAAATCTTCACCCAACTGACATTGCACCACATCAATCTGTTATACTTAACTTAAATAGGATATTATTGCCGAATATACAGATAAATTGTTACTTAAGCTTCGATTGTGAAAGTTGTTGTTATGTCTACTGTTAAGCGGTGCCCGTTGTAACACTAGAAATAGAATTCAACTAATTATGTTGCCGTTTTCAAAATGTAAATTTCATCCACAAAGTTTGAAAATAAAACCGAAAAAGACGATTCTCACCTTAAGTGCGAAGAAAGTTTTGTCATTCACAAACTCAAAAAATTTAAATGGGCGGGAGTGGAACTCAGCGGTAATATTAGAGTTGCCTAGTTTCAACTTTTAATTAATTAAAAACAAAAGTTTAAGGCAAATATGGAAACTTGAAACTTAGATTTAAGCAGGAAACATCTGCTAACTTTGAAAGTTTGCCCTTTTGTACATTTGGTGAGCACAAGGCTCCGATTCTGAATATCTACTTAGAATTAGAATTAGTAACAGCATTACAAAAAAAAAACAGCAAAATCACACGAAATCTGCACAATTACAAATAAGGGGTCTAAATTGGGCTCCGTGTTATCAAAAAATCTCACCATTCGAGTTAATGAAACAAAGTTATTACGTATTGAGTTACGGCGATTAAGTAGATAGATATTTCTAGATATTTGTAAATAGTAAGTGTTGAATTTTGTTTTTGGAATTGGCGGTATTTTGCTAACACAATTTTTATGACACTAGAAATGTTTAAATTGCACCTATTCAATCAAAAACAAACGAGTGGTGGACTTTCCTCGCTCTCATTTAAATAAAAAATTATTATTATGGTGACTCGGATAGAATTACGGCTTCACCAAGCCGTAACCCATCTCTTTCGCCAGAATTTGGTTCCAATCTTCAGTTACAATAGCAGAGGACGCTACTGTGAACGGATTCTGGATATTTGGTCATTAGTTAGAATTACTACAATTTTATCCGCAAAATAATAAAACAATTTAAGAAGTCATTAGGTGAGCTAATCTATAACTATTTCTTTCTAATTTACATTGAAAATTTCCAAATTAGCAAAAAATTACAAAATGTGATCGATATTGAAGGTAAACGTAACTTATATGGAAATGCATAACCTATACCAACCAAGTGACACTTTATTCCTAAAAAAAACTTTCCATAATAATTATTATTACAATTTAAATGCTTGTAAATAATGCGCTATTATAGTATTTAGTATATGATATATGTGTAATATAGTATACATATAATACTGTTTGCTTTCTGTTTGTTTGCAGGCGTGCAGTATTAAAAATTTCATTTGTGTAACTTCAATATAAAAAAAATTGCATGTGAGTAATTGCAACCGTTGAAATTTTGATATGCACATCAACTACATTTCTGATAAATCATATACACGTTGTCGAATATTTTTTTCCCTTCACGTAAACCTTCCGCTGGTACCATTTAAGATGAATGACTCTTTCGAAATATTTGAAGTGCGGGAAATTCTAAGCCATTAGCCTCTGAGTGCTGTAGCATATGTGCCAACTTTTGAACGGTGACGCTTTCAACAAGGCAATTGGACTCCCGGGAATTCTCTTTGGTTACTTTGAAAGAAAGATGTACTATCACTGTGTCAACGGAGATGTACTACACATCCTGCTTCCTTTAAAAAACAAACAAGGATTCTACTACCACAAAATGTTTAAAAGAAAAAATAGCAAGTCACAAAGGTGCAGCAAAACAAAGATGTTCTACTACATCTACACTTCCAAAAGTACCCATGTCACAGGGCACGCACAACTTTTGCTCTCTATTTTTGGCAGAAATGCAAATGTACTTTCTCTGAAGTGATTCACACAATTTGACTAATTTACGCGGCCAGTAAAAAAATGAATTTTTATGGATTATCCAAGTCATATTTTGCAAATAATGATATCTTATTTAGTAACCCACTACAGTGACCTTCATTCAAAATAAGTAACCTATTAACTCCAACTCATGTTAAAAGTTTCAAGTTAACAATTAAATTAACTTGATTAAATTTGTTTCGTTATTTGAAACATTCACTGATCTTGCTTTAACGATGTGATAACTCTGTTAATATATCCTCAACCTACGAGAAATTTATGATACCTCTATTTAAACTAGATGATAGCCATATGTTAACCATATCAAACGTATGCTGTATTTGTAGATGTACCATTTACTTATAATAGTTTCTACTGTCATTGGTGGAGTAGTATTAGATACTCTCTGAAGCGGTTAATTTGGTTTGCATAATATTCAGAATATAGCCATAACTACAAGGTCAGAGGCTAGGCAATTCCTTAAGGAGAAAAACCAATAGAAAAGACTTCTTATGGGGCGGATCCCCGAGTTGAACCCACGTTCTCAGGTTGGCAGGGTGAGAGACACAGGCTCTCTGACCACTCACGAACTCATGAATCACCGACTGCTTTAAAAAAAAAATTAAAATACGTATTAATTACTGGAAATGGAAGAACGAAGCCAGAAGTTTTTGAACAAAATGTACGCATCCCTTTTTTTTTACTAACAAGACCTTTGGGAACATAATTTAATAACTTTCATCAAAGGTAGAAGGCTGAAAGTGTCGAGGGAATTTTGTCTGAAGAAAATGAAAGCACATCCCAGGGACTCAGCTTGCGCTTACGTCTCAAGCTCTGATAATGAGTTCTGTGTCAGCAAAAAAAATTAGAAATGTTTGAATGCGTCTACTTTCACTTTCCAATTTATCTTCTTTCTTTCAAATTTCAGTCTTTACAATTATGAATTGCTTTCTTAATTGCCATCGCATTTCGAAGAGAAAAATTCTTAAAAAGAAGATAGACTTCAAAGTATTGGCCATACCAAATTTCTGCAATATATTTTTATTTTTATTTCAGTAACACACATTTTGTAGATTAAGTTCAGGACTTGAAACAAAATTAATACATATTCAACCTTTGCATATACTAGGAAATCTTAATTATTTGGTAAAGTATTTCTACAGGATTATTTAATTATTCATTATAATATTGGTCACCTGTTGAACTCTGCACTGCCAAGTTTCATTGAATTGAAGTGTAACAAAGAAGCATAATTGATGTAGGTGTTTTCACATTCAGACTAACATCAGCTTGGCCCAGTAGACAAATTCTAAATTTCTGTTACTCTTTTGTTTTTATAGAAACAGTTAAAATATAATCACAACAAACACTTAAACGATTTAATTTACGTTTTCAAAAATAATTTTTTTTGCGATTTTTCTGTTGCTCATGTTATTGTGGTAAATATGTTCTTAAAATTTTGCGATCCCTGCATTGGTAGCTTTTGCTGTCCAAAAGCAGAAGATTGGGGAGGAATAAAGGGTTAAAAAACGTTAGAAATTAAAATTGTGTTATATTTGACTTTAGTCAAAACAGTTGAACAGATATCTCTGCAAAATATGGAGTATCTGATAATTATTCTTAGCTAAAAATTGTATTAGAATACTCAAAAATCCCAAATATTTGTCCGACTTACAAAATTTCCACTGAAATCTGCAACCGCTCAGGAAAGTCTAAACTATCTTCAACTTGCAAATGTAAATAATAAAGGCATTTCAGTATAAATGTATACATTGTGTAAAATTTCAGTGGAAGCATGTAAATTAATCTGTACTTTGGAAACAAAGCAAAAAAGTATTAAAATGATTTAGTGGTTGGATTTTTGTGAAACTTTGTATTATTTTTTTTTAAACAGATCGAATTTTGCACAAAAAATGTACCCGAACAGAATATAAACCAATCATAGTATCGAACTTATAAAACCACTGGATAATTTCTACCATACAGAATCTAATAGACAACATTATATCTAAGAATATTCGAATACATGAATCTCTATTTCTTATCGAAAGCGTCATTTATTCAAAATAATGAAGTTTTGTAATTAAAAGTAATTCTGCATGTATACTTATGTTATCCAAAATTTAAGCTATCAAGCTAAGCAATCAGTTGCGTGTTTTATTAATTACATATAATAGCAAAACATTCAAACGGAGAAAAAATTGTATTGCAATAATAAAAATCTTATAAGCCAATAAAACAACTTTAGATGTCGTAAACACGTAACATGTGTTAGGGTAATATTGTTTTTGTTCGTTTCTTGAACTGAAGTAAAAAATATGGATCAATGAAAACTGCACCTGACTTCCATCCAAAAAGCTAAAAAAGCTTTGTTCATTGTGACTTCTAAATTTCTCTATTTTAGTAGCGAAGGAGAGAAAGTTGGATCACCTAGGCAACAGCTCCTAATAGGCCTTTTCCCTCTTTGATAAATTACGCGGCAATAAAATGAACGTAATAGATATTTGCGAGGTATTATTAAAGTGGCATACTTCTCATAATTCACCACGAAAATGATTTCGGCGTTGCAGAAAGCCTAAAATATCTAACAACCAGATTGTATTCAAAGCATTTTCAATTCTTTCAAATTTTTTTTTTTATAGTTTTAACAAAATGAAATATTTATTTTTCTTCTTATTGAGTAATTCATGAGCTACTCATGAGCTACTCTCATCACTTGAGCTACAGCGACTGAGTTGATTTGAACACCAACAAATTCAAAATTAGTAAAATATTTGCAAAATCAAAAATTTGTTACGCACGTTTCCGTCCTTTTGAAATTTAAAATTCTTGCAATTAGTTTGTTGTTGTTTCAGGTTGTTTCAAATGCAAAGCCAGCAGGCGCTTCCTCCACTATGGCCATGCTTAACCCCTTTTCAAATTCTGAGCCCTTTGGGAATTGAATTAATGCCAAAGAAGGTGAAGATGAGAATAAGAACCAAGGTAGTTCATCCTTTCACTGCATTTTAATTAGGCACGTTTTCTCTTCACTTGTATTCAGCCTTTCCAAATTTGAAAAAGAAGGTTAAGGAGATGCAAATGAGATGCGCAAATGCTCAAAATCCTTTTTCCATAATTCATAATTTATTAGTCAAAAGGCAAATCAGGTGAAGGTGGGAATATTCACCAAAATGACAAAATAACTATAAAAAAAAACCAAAGTTATTATTAAATTTAGCGCCTTTCCATCCCCGACACAATTACACCAAAGTCAGTTTACCAAGACAAACAAAAAGTATTACGTCTGCTTTTCTATTGCTTTTGTATTGTGTAGTAATAAAACAAGACGGATATACTGAAAAAAGCTTGATACATTTGTTTTAACATTCTTTTTTTATTTCATGCATCAATATAGCAGTTGTTCATAAATAATTTGCAATTGTGGTCTCTAGGTAAAACCTAAATGCCATTAGTTATAATTTTAAATACTTCAGGCCGTTAATTACTATAGATTAAACGCCGGGAATTTCGAAAAAGATTTCATATGACTTACTTGAAAGTGATGGGCTCAAATTAAATGCTTCAACCGAAAATAGTCCTTTCATTGAAACTTACCATGACACTGCCAACACATAACAGGCCACCAAGAACGGCGTTACAATCTCTTTAAAATCAAAACAAAAAAATTCAGCTAATGAAACGTATCTCTAACAAATGAAAAGGGGTCTTAAAAACGTCTCTGAACTTGGTGCTGAGCAAAAAATAAAGAAAGTGTTATTTTCAAACAAAATGCAGAAACTTTGTTAGTAGAAATTATTTGTTAAGAAGATATAATTTGTCGAGAATTAAATATTTGATATTTATTTCTAAGTTGTGTTGTCTTTCCAGTTTAGTGCTCATTTTAAATATCTTTTGAAACTTTGTTGACATTCCTGTGAACATTATGCGAAACAAAACAACAACTATCATTTACAAAATTGCTTCTAGGAAAAGAATTTCTTCCTAGTTTGTGTATGAAAATTGCAAACGCGGTATAAACACAACACGGGAAGAACAACACTTATCTCCATATTATTTTGTCTTGGTCTCACTTTGAGAAAAATTTGTTTTCCACTTATTTCTGTCATGCAAAAACGTGTTAGATTTCTTCGTTGATTTTGTTTTTTATGTTTAGAGGAAAATCTGAATATTTTGAAACTCCTGGAGTCAAACTACCTTGCCATGGTTGGATTCTGTTCCAAATGAGGACAATGATTTGCTAGTTATTTTTATTTCAAATTGACCGATAAATGTATTTAACTAGGAATATTCTCCCATTTTTTAACACTGCAATTGGTTGAGTTTAATTCATTCGTAAACTTCACCAATTTGTAGAACACGCTTAAAATATTTTAGCTTGTAGTTTCAATTACATAAGGCTTTTGACGTATGCATTGATACAAGTGCACTTTAGGCAAATTCTATACTTATATCATGTGACATCAGTCCAACCATCGAAGGCCGAGTGGTTAGAGCCTTGAGCTCTAGTCATGGACACGGGTTCGAGTCCCGATGTCGCCGGGAAGTGTTTTTTTCTGAAAGGTGACTTCCATTGCCCGAATGGGGTATTGGAGGTCAGGAGGGGCAGTAGGGGTGCGTGTGTGACGTGGGTTTGCAGTTGCGGAGGGTGGACTGGGGTCATGTATATGTAAGACGGTTGTTGTTCCTATCTCTTGCCAAATGCGGAGTAGTGGTAGGGCCCTATTCCGTTCAACGTCCAGCAGAAAGCCCTTCCGTTTCACTCATCAAGGCTTCTTACCAACCCTACGATCGACAGCCACCGCCTCCCCACCATGACCGGAACCCACAGTACTCCACACATGCTGACGAACCCTTAGTGGAAATGTCAAAAAAGAAAAAAAAACATCATGTGACATTCTTTTTAAATTTTGTTTGCATGAACATTTTCGAATCTATTTTCCGATTATAGATCTGTCCTGAAAATGCGCTAAAGGAACCCCAATGTGAAAATGAAAGTTTTATTAGTCTTCAATGAAATGATAAATTGTATAGGCAATCAGTTACTAATTGCTTCTAAGGGTTACTCCTTAGGGTACTCCCAATGGTACTCCTTAGCTATATTGTATACACCGTGTTATAGGTATTGACCACAATTTGTGTAATTGCCGATGTAAATGAGTACAGAACTCGGTTGCAGAACTATTTCCTTCAAAGCCCGTTAGCAAACCAGAAAATCTCGGGTTGTCAAGTTGACAACGGTGAATTGTCATTCTGACTTTCTTCTCAAGTAGTCCCTTATATTAGAGGCAAGGAAGAAAATCCTCTTTTCATGGAAATAAATCCCCTCCGGGAGGTTTGGGCAACTCGTGTAAACAATTGGTCGGTAAATTAATATAACAAAAGAGTCGAAATTTTTTGCCAGTTTTCTCCGGTATTCCAACTCGGTTCAACTTTTGATCCAACGCCCCAATACAAGAGTTAGGTCTTGAAAAAAATTGAAAAGCTAATTCTCTGAATTGCCTAAATAGAAGTTCATTAACTTAATAAAAAAAAAATTCACACCATGTTTTCAAACGCCGACACACTTTTTTCAAAGTGCAAAAATATAATCCAAAAAGTTTTTGTACTAAATTGTTTTTTTTTTAACAAAGAACCAGAAGAGGCTAATTTCACTACTAATACTCAATTTACTAAATTTTAAACTTTGGGAAGGGAGCCTAGTTTACAGGAGAATAAAATAAGGGCTGGGTAATTTTGTCCAGCCTCTATTTCACCATATTTAAGCGTTAAAATATTGTAATTGTATTTAAATAACAAAACTTTGATTGTATATTGTCATAAACGTAAAAATTAATTCGGCTTCCTTTTTTTATTTTTTAGAATTACTGCAAAAAAGCAAAACTAAAAGAATTACCACATGTTTTATTCTTCATAAAATGGAATTATGTTAGACTCAACTGCAATTTCTTAACTTCGGATAAGCAGGGATCATTCTGGTTATGAAGGATCAATGAAATGGACTTTCCCTAAACCCCATGTATCATTCATCATCTAAGCTTTCCAAAACCCCTTGTCTCTCTACCGAGTAGTCCAGATAATAATAAATGCATCTGTTCATTGTGGATCGATTCCGCGAAAGTTCAAGTCCTATTATCTCGATTTCTGAATTCAACATCTTTTGTAGAAAACTGTAGTTTGTTGCAGGATAAAACATTGGTATTGTTTCTAAAAAAAAATTGGGGAAGTTTTATACAGCAAAAATTTTATAACTTAAATCACAAGTTTGTGTGAGATAAAGCATTTCATGATTAATAAGGACTTCCTAGCAAGTATTACATATATGTAGTTATATTATGTATGTTTGACTTAACCTAATTGTGCCAATTAAACCAACCATAATAGTCGCCGTGAAACAAAAAATTCGGTACCTGCTCACCTTGCGTGAAGGCTTTAAAAGCAGCAGAAATTTGAAGATTTATTGGAAAACAAAAGAACAAATTTAACAATAAAATTTATTCAAATTATCCCACAACAGCACAATTTAATTTGGAGAATTTCACGCAAATACAAGAGAAGATTTATTGCCACAGACACATTGAAGAGAAATAGAGAACTTCAAATTAGAGACGTATTTCATAGGTACCCATCACTGGCACAATTTATATTTATTTATATTAGTATTATTATCATTCATATTTACACATAAACTAGAATACACGTAAAGAAAGCAATAGAAAAATAGTTTGAAAATTATTTTTGCCATCTAATGTCATTTAATTGAAATTGTTTTCGGGCTCAATGTAAAAGATAAAACTTCGCCTTATTGTGTTTAGAATATAATTATCTTGACTAATAATAAATTTTATCAAAAAATGATTTATCACCCAAAAATCTAATTTGTCTTCAGCATAAAGTAAAACTTTTTTCTGTTTGACAAACAAACTCCTTACGTTTTTGGCTTTCTACAAGCTCAAAATGAGATCCCATGGGCTATAACATTATGATAAATTGAAAAAAAAAGTTTATACAACGGGGATTGACTTATTGATAAGCTTGGAGAAAATTTTTGTATATGAAAATAAAACTTTATATTCGAATGCAGTGCAATATAGGTAATTTTCTGTTTATTTTTGTCTTATATTTATAGTTTTCGACTACAAGAAAACTAAACCATATTTTTCATATTTATTGACCATATTTATATTTTAACCCGCTTTTGATAATATTTATTTAACAGCCGATAACCTTTATTTCATTCAATATTTAAGCACCCCGCAATTAGTTAAAACGTATGAAATACGTTACAAACTTTGCTGTACTCGCTTCGAGCATTCAAATAATTTAAAAGAATAGTTATAAGCTGTAGGTAATACCTTACCTGCTAGAAGGATTCCTTTCTCTGAAAAAAAAACACAAGAATTTATTCTTCCATTCAATTATATAAAGTGAGGCAGATATTTGGGCTTCGGATGCAAAGTATTCTGGAGCCTTATTGCAAAGCCGCGGAAACCGCATTCGCATCTGCTTATTAGTTCAAGACCGAGGAGAGGGATTCAAGAATGGAAGAAAACGGAGAGGGATGCCTAATAAAAATGCGATGAAGGAATAAACCTGGGCTCTCATTCTCATCCTTTTTTTTCTCCACTTTAATTTAATTCCCGTGGGCTCTAAATGTAGAACTGAATTTAATATTTGTGAAAGGAAAGAAATCGTTTTGTATCTGCTTCAGAAACTGATGCAGATAACGCGAGCATTTCAATCATAACCATAGCTCCATTAATAGATTTATGTCAGTTATTGTTCTATTTCCTAGTTAATAAGATACGGATAATTTGCACAAGCCATGGTTCGGCTTTGGTGTTTTAACAATAAAAATTTAGAAAAAAAAACTAATTTATGCGATTCCATGTAATAGGACCTAAAAAAAAGACCTAAAAAAAGGCCTAAAATAAAGGGCCTAACGAGTAAAAGGGCCTAAAGCAAAAAAGTACCTAAAATAAAGGGCCTAAAGTAAAAGGACCTAAAATCTTTAAAATAATTAAAATGCGTTTTGCGTCACTTTTTGTTTTTGAGCGATGATAATTTCGCTTGATTTTTTGGAAGTTAAAATTAATTTCCCACTTATCCCTGCAAGGGTTACAGCATTTGTGGCGCGTTAAGGTGCGTCCAGTATTTGCGCTAAAATTCGCGTTTCAGTTTCGCGTAAAGTTGCGCGTATGAGTTTTTTTGCGTTTCAAAATGCGCGAATAACGTTTCTACGTAGGATAACGGTGCGGTTGCGAGTGCCATAACTCTTTTGATCCTTCTTGGTGCGTTGTTCACAGTTGGTGCGAACGTCCAACTGTGACTGATGGGGGAATGACCCTAGCATACGTGAGGCCCACAGTCTAGGAGACGAAACCTCGGTGACGCTAAAAATAACAATAACAGTTTATGACTAACAAATAAGCACTTGGTATTAACAAAATTACGGGTTAAGGCACTTCCACACAGCCTAAACATGTAGACAATTTACTACAAACAAACCTAATGCCTCTAGGGCTAACCTAAACCATATGCCTAAGGCCAACTTTACCCTATGCCCTTAAGGGGCCTAAACAAATACTTAAGGTCTATGACCGACAAAGGGAATGGGGGAGCCTTAAGGGGAGAGCCAATCCTGGTTCTGCACTATTTCTGGCGCTAGTGCCAAACCTGGCACTTGTGCCACTCCTGGCGCAAGCCTCTCCAGGCTTAAGGGAACTGAAGGGTGAAGGGGACACTTGACCTT
>JAQFYP010002428.1:0-12767 GCA_034694865.1 Bilobella braunerae | reverse complement strand
TCTGTTTCCTTGGTTTTGTGGGTAAACGCGTTTGATAAATTGGCTACACATCCGCACAGAATGTTTAGTAGCGCACAGCCTGTTGTGTCGTTAGACATGAAGCCTGTTGTCGTTTGCCTGTTGCAAGTCAAGGATATTTTATTTGCATTCTTTAAAGCGTATTTGTTATATCTGATTTTAGTTACCGCAATCGACTCGCTGATGAAGCAGGTCATGGAGCACATCTTTAAAGAAATTTTAAAAAATGCTCATTTGCTTTTGGTGCAAATGTGTTTAATATGGAAGTTTATCTCTTGGATTTCTTTTCTTCTTTCTGTTACCGGTTTCATCAATTTCTTAGCACAAACGGCAAACGGCGACGGGTCTGTTTCATGCGTCACTACGTAGCAGGAATTGTCTCTTAAGTTGCAAAAAATCCTGCAAATTAGATGTTATGGGTAGAACTGTCTCGCCTCCTATATCCGCAATCAGAGGTGTTGCCCCTGAAAGTCGGCATTGCTTTTGCCCATGCTGGGAAGGGGTCACCAACACCTTATGCAAAGTAATTCGGCTTGATTCTTGGTTTATCGGATTGTTAAACTAAAACTTGCGATAAGTTTAATCTCATTTAGTGGAAGTACACTCCTGGGAATTTGTTTACTTTTGAAATCAAGTGTTGCGACTTCTAATTTTGCCGCCCAGTGCTGTACAAATAACATTTTGAGGTTATGATTGCTGCTAGTGTACGTATTTAATCCATCAACAGTATTAGTTTTGTTAAGTAAATCTCTTCGTAATTCTTCAAGTAGTCTCTCAGCTCCCTGTTTAGGGTTTCCTTAGGTTCCATAGTGTCTTCCTCTGATTCCAGGGTGGCTTCCTTGTGTTCCATACTGCCTTCCTCCGATTCCAGGGTGGTTTTCTTGGGATCCATGTTGTCTTCCTCCAATTCCAGGGTGGCTTCCTTGGGTTCCATAGAGTCCTCCTCCGATTCCAGGGTGGCTTCCTTGGGTTCCATAGAGTCCTCCTCCGATTCCAGGGTGGCTTCCTTGGGTTCCATAGGGTCTTCCTCCGATTCCAGGGTGGCTTCCTTGGGTTCCATAGAGTCCTCCTCCGATTCCAGGGTGGCTTCCTTGGGTTCCATAGGGTCTTCCTCCGATTCCAGGGTGGCTTCCTTGGGTTCCATAGTGTCTTTCTCAGATTCCTGGCTGGCTTCCTTGGATTTTATGGTGTCTATTTCAGATTATTGGGTGGCTTCCTCTGATTTCATGGTGGCTTTCCCAAATTCCATGGTGTTTTCCTCAGGCCCTTGGGTGGTTTCCGTTGGTTTCTCAGTGTCCTCCTCGTATTCTTGGGTGGCTTCCTCAGATTTTGAAGCGAGCCCATCGAACTTTGCAACAAAAATGAAGGATAGAACGCATTGTCCATCACAATGGTAAAAGTATGGTTGCACTATTTCATTTCACATGGGGGTACATGCTGTAGGCAGCATTCCAAAACAACTTTAAGCCATCGTACCTGGACTGATGTTGTCGTGATAGTCTTCCATGTGCTTGATTTTTTCATTTTATAAATGGAAATTCTTGTTGGGGATTTCTTTGCGAGACACTACAATCAACACCCAAATCAGCATCTACTCTCAATTTTTTCAATTGATCAGTATTGCAACCATGCCAAAACAATTTGGCTTTAAAAATTCGGCGATGTTTTCTTTTTAGCATGTTCACAACATAATGCAAACACTTACTTATGCCAGGCACTATACTTATTTTATGTCATATTTAATTTACTGGTTAGTTCTTTTCTTTAGTGGTTTTGCCTGCCATAGGGCCAGGCAGGCAGGCTATTTTTAACACTATAATGTCATTTATTGTCATTTTAAAAGTTCTCTTACTGGAAGAAAAATGGCTGGAATACATTTGGCAGCTAACGCTCGTTATAAGTCAATGGCCTTGCAAATATTACAGTTTCAGTAATATTAGATTGAATTGTCTACCCTAGCATTACTTAAATTAAAAGTAGCATTATTCTCGATATGAACATAATTAAGGTTTGCGTAAATATTAAAGTGACAACTTTAACTTTACTCGTAGATTTCCAGAATAAACTTCTTCTTTTCTCTTTTGTCGAGTATTTGCGTGGAGGACCACGCGAAATAGAGTGAAAATGGATGGATGCAGTTGTTGATTTAAACTGTTTCTATTGTGCTCGCATGTCAAAATAACTGAAAAAAGCTTTTGAACTTTGAACAAATTTAGTGCGTGCGTGTTTACTTTCTACTGTAGCTTCGAATTGAAGTGTAATTTGAGTAAAATTTTGATAAGCTTAAATATGGCCAAAGGCAACTGTATAGTTCTTCAAAATTCACTTGAATAACATTTTATCATATAATTAAAGTGCTCCGTTTCTTTGTTTGTATTTGAGCCAATCATTCCTGTGACAATTTGTCCGTTTTTTTGTTGACAACAAGGACACGGTGCCTTTTTCAGGTTTGCTTGCAAGGGCCTCCCGTGCGTCTTCTTCTTACTAACAAGCGTGGATAACTTGATTTGTTGCACTCTTTATTGGTATCTAATTATGATGGAAGTAATTGATCTTAATTTTGTTGGTAACTTCATTATTTGCCTTTTCCAACTTTGCTGTATTGTTTCCGCCTCTTGGAAACTTTCCTGTACAGGATTCCGTCTCCTCGAAATCATTCCTAACACTCACCACTTTTATATAAGCTTTCGAATTCACATGAACCTTGGTTGGCGCAATTTTACCCAATACTTTAATACGCTACATTTAATTATGTGTAATATGAATTGCCATATTGTTGGACTCCGAGTGTACAATTTAGTATAAAAATGCAATTCATTGTGGAACTAAATAGTTGATATTGTGATGCAGCGAATACATCATCACAAAGGCAATACCGGGTCCAGCTATTACACAAAATTGAAATCTGATTTAGATCTAAAACACGCCTTTTAAAATATGTTTCATTTCATGATTGATTAATGTTATTTATTTTATATAACGTTTACATTTACAAGCGTTTTATTTTTACGTATATTTCATTTTTTGCACATTTAAAAATGCAAAAAAAAAGCCTATACATTGTGAAAGAATTTACTAGCCCACAAATTTTCCAACCTACTCTACCATGAACACACTCTTAAACCTAAAATAAACCTGAAAAACTTAGATAATACGGCATTTATATGCAGGAGTAATGTTGCACTAACTGGTGGTAGTTGTAGATGCCAGCTGAAACGCTACCTATATCACTTAACGGGCTTTGTGTGGCTATTTATGAGAATTTAAGTAGCTTAGGCACAAATCAACATTAATAAGAAAACGCTCACAGCAGTAGAGTGTTTACGACGTAGAATAGATTAGTAACTCGGTTACTGAAACTCAACTTAAACACCAAAAAGTGTTTTATAATGGTACTTGTTTATGGTGTAAAACAAGACTGTATACCTTCTTTTTTTTAAATTTTAATTTTGATTGACATAATAATTTAGATTAATTATTTTCAAGATAAGTTTTGTTAAAAAAAGTCATAGTTCGTCTTCGGTCTTGCAATGTTTTAGCGTACTTATCATTAATTTTGGCTTTTTTTAATAATATCGCAGTTCGTGTTTTGACAAAGATGTTTTCCCTTTGGCAATTTTTTTTTGCATCCTTTCTTTTCTGTCGTTACGGGCTGGGGTTTTTTGTTGATTCTGCGTTTTGTTTTGAAAGCCATGCTTTGCAGGAAATATTTTTGCATTATTGCAACGATTGGCTGCTGAGCCAAACTTACTGCTTTTCAAGGTTGTGATCCGTTTTTGACTCAAACAATTGTTTACCACTTACCAATCTTTCTATATTTAACTCCTGTATGTACTATTTTGAGCATAGAAATGTCACAACGGTAAAATATGAAAACATTACCGCACCTTGTGTGGAGCCTTATGTTCCCAATCTAGGTGAGCTTAGTTGCCTAAATTGTTCATTTTGCAACTTCAGTGTGATCGTCACCATCTTCATCAATATTTTTGATGTGTCTTCTTTGCATTAGCTCTTTTTGACCCAGCCCCGGACTTTGGCGCTGGTCATTGGCTATTTTTTTTTATTTTGTACACTTTAAGCATTCGTCTGAACCCTCTTGTCTTCATTGTCCGGCTACCTTCCATAACCCAGAATTTTTGTATGGAATAATGTGTTTCATTCAATGTCTCGTTCCTCCAACATGCGTGGTTTTGCATACAAAATAGAATTTGTGAACTATAACTCAATGCTTTACGGGCAATTTGCTGTCAAACAGCGTGTCCTATACGCTGAAACAGTCAGTAATTATCACGGATTCTTGATCAACGTACTTGCCGTTTAGCGGAAACATTGTTTCTCTTGTCCGATAAATTCCAGGAAACAGTACTTCTTTGTTCGTGGTACTATCATACCAATGAAATAAAATAATTCGGCAGCTAACTACTTAGGTCGATGATATTTATTGAAACAAGACAATTTTTGTCAATTCATCTTATTAAAAAATTTGATAAAGCAATTTGGCAATTCCAGGTTACCCTTCTTGGATAGATGCTTGACGTAAGTGATATCGTAGAAGTTGTTATCGAGCTATCAAAATTGCTACATCCTAATGGTCCCCAAATCGATTTACTTGTTACCGTAATCGAAGTAAAGGGGTTGTTTCCAAATAGCTGTAGTTTTCTTTCAAAGTTACCTTGAAAGTCTACAAGTGTTTTGCGTTGTTGAACTTTTGCCAAACAGTGCAGAGCCATACGTTTCATCTTACTTTAGATGTATTTCCTTGCACAACACGAGTTTTTGTCACGAGTTTTTTTTTTGCCACCCACTCTTGAGAGGTTCAACGTAATTGAAATTTTAGAACTCAGGAGTTTTTTAATAGGTAAGTGCGCATTATGCACACATTTTGTACACATACGCGTCCATCGATAAAATTGGATTTCATCCTTCTTGTCGATTGCCTCGAAAATTATGTTCGTAGCTGCAGTGGAAGGCCAGATATTGCATAATCCATACATACATTTCTCATCCCTAATACAACAAAAACTTTGTTTTAATAATTAATGCATGCAAACAGTAGACGAAGAACTTGCATTTCACCCGATATGTGATTTTATACGCACCTATCATTAGATTGAAATTTTCGTGGATGATGGTTGTGCAAGTTACATTGTGCTCTTCTGCGCCTGAATAAGTGTTAATATTAACCGAACAGTTATTATTCATAAATAATTAAATTTTTATTAATTAAATATCTGGGAAAGTTCATTCCTCTAGGTCCAATTTAGAAACTGTTGCAATTGAGACCTTGTGAAAGCTATATGGTTGTGGTCCTAGTGTCTTTTTCACTTCTGCAGAATTTGCGAGTCGCTTGGCAACGGCAGGCGCATAGCAACAAGTATTCCTTCCATTTTTTTGCATTTGACGTTGTGGGTTCGGCTTATACATAAAACGATGTTAAAACATTTCTGCGATGAATTTAGTTGGAATGCCTCGTGAAGTTGCATTTCAAAATGGTTATTGGTTCAAAACCCAAATCAAACTTGCCAGAGGGCGGTTTATCATGTTACTTGTTTATATTGTTAAACAAGAGTGTATACCTTTTCATACAAATTATCTTAATTTTGATTGACTTAATTTGATATATTAATTAATTTATTATGATTCTCAAGTAAAAAGACTTCCCATGAAGGTAAGGAATATTAGAAACTCGTTCACTTTAACTCGAGTCGAACTATCCTGGGATTGTTTGGCATGTCGGCTTATCATAGTTTTAAGTGCTTACAAAACTAAACATTAGTGCATATGTTTATAAACAAATTAGCATTTTAGCCCCATAGATCAACCTCGTCCCCTATGTATATCTATATACAGAGGTATTGGGAAAACGCATCTGGATGAACAGTTTTCCCACTTGATTCTCCATGCCTGGCGTGAAACTGCTGTTTTACAGTTTGCAACTTCTTCAACTCTCGGAAGTTGTGTCAGCCCCGTCAGAGAGTGTTGGTACAAAAGAAACCCTTATTCCCTCTGATTGGTGAATCGATTCATATAATATTATAATAATATAAAATATATAACTAAGTAAATAAATAATACATAATATCATTTCCTCCATTTGCAATACAAAGCCGGTACCCGACTCCATACACTTCGTGATTGTGCTTACTGTAGTCAAAGTCAAGTTTTTTCCCCAACTGCAGTAACTACTATGTCAAGGATTTCTTAATACTCCACATATGTTTTGCGTTGTTGTAACTTTGCGACGCAACTCGCAGTCATATTTTTCACCTTCTTATGTATTCCCTCTGTTCGCCAAATTTCAGCGTATTGGCATTAACTTCAGATTTTTTTAATTATATCGCCGTCCGAGCCTTGACGAAGATTTTTGCATTGGGCAAATTTTTTGAAACATTTCTCGTGTGTCGTTGCCATCTAGGGGTTTTCGGTGATTTTACATTTTGTTTTGAAAGCCATACTTTGTAGGACTAGTTTTGAATTCGAGCAACGGTTAGCTGATGAACAAAGTTTCACGGTTAAGTATATTAAAAATTTCCTCGCACGAATAGCTGAGTAAGTAAATGTTTAGTAGTCCTTCTACAAGTTCTTCAAAATGGGTGACTTCCTCGGATTCCAGAGTGGTTTCCTTAGATTCTGGGGCTTCTTCCCTGGTGACTTCTTCAGATTCCTGGGTGGCTTTTTCAGGATTCCGGAACATATTCCGGGTGATTTCTTCAGATTCCTGAAAGGCTTCCTCCGATTGTCGGCCTTATTCCCTGGTGACTTCCTCAGATTCCCGAGTGGCTTCCTCAGATTTCGCACTAGTGGCGGGCCATAGTGAAACCAAGTAAAATTATGTACCCAATAGAATGTTTTCAAATCATCAGTGTCTCTCACTGTTTTCTTGACGTAATTCCAGATCAGTTCATTTGGATTCATATACGGATGAATTCCAAATAAGCCCTAAATAAGGAACACAGTAAGGTATTCATTGAGTACATTTATCATAGTGGTTGTCGCCAAACTCTTATACCATAAGTAGCCGCTAAAGCTATCGATCACGTAATAATTAAAATTTTTCTTCAGTTCGCCAACTCTGCAATTTAGAGCTATTACTGTCATTTTCTTAATTGTTGCTACGGGATTTAAAATATTTGATGCGGATCGACAAAACCTTAGGGTATATATGCGTATATTGTTTAGGTGAATATATGGTAACAAAGTATTTGTTGAGGGTAAATTTTGCAGCTGTGCTAGTTTCCGCAACATTGTAATTATAGTGTCACAGTTCGCTATCGCGCTATCGAGATTGCTATCGAGAGGCGATTGTGCGTCTTCCAATACGCTACCAGTTCCCGAGTCTATACACCCGGTTACAATGCGGTTACGTTTATTTCTCACTTCAAGGGTTTTCATTTTATGTTTTGTTGCGCAAAACTCTTTCTTCTTCAAAACTTCTTTTTTCTATCTTGGCAAGTGTTTGCGTGGAGGACCACGCGAAAGAAAGTGAAAATGAACTAGGTGTTGTTGTCGTTTTTACACTGTTCATATAGTGCTCGCATGTCAAATTCACTGAAAACAGAGAAATTTTCAACAAATTTAGTAATACGTGCGTTTTAGCTTTCCACTGCGGTTTCGAATTTTTTTTGAAAAATCAAAAAAAATTCAACCGTTGACCGAAGAAAAAACAGTAGAGGAATTAAATGATCAGCTCGATGATTCAAACTTTTGTTCGAATTTTTCGTAAGCTTTTTTTTTTATAAAATAAAGTCTCACATGTAGTAGTACCCATAGGTAACACGCAGATCTCGACCAAAAAAATTTATGTCGTAGGCCTAACCTATACAACAGCTTTTGTGCTAAAGGTAGCTGCGGAGTTTCATAAACACATGAAAAAACTGCGCCAAAGTTCAAAATTTTGAATTTTCCTTATAGGGATTTAACACGGAAAAAGCGAAAGTGGAACCCTTCTCATGCTTGAAGGATCAAACTTTCATAAAAATAAACATAAAATCATCATTTGCATAATTACGCTGTTCGTGCTTGATTTAAAAATTATTGAGAATAACCGTTTATTTAACCGAACCTTAATTGATAGTGGTAGTAGGGTAGTGTTAATTTGAAAAGTTAAAATCAGGTTTCACTTTTAACCATTTTAATACATTGCGCAGAACCCATAAGAACCCATTTCCCCTTAAGTTGAAACCCTAAACATAAAAACCTAAACCTAAACCCTAACTCAATCAAACTAAATCTAAAAGCAAAAATCCTAAACTTGGAAAAAAAAAGTTGGATTTTTTTTACAAATTCATTTTTTTTTACTTTTCTGAAAATTTTCCTATATATTCGGGTTTAACATACACAAATTAGTCTACAAAAGAATTAATGATTATTGCGAAAGACACATTCTTACAAAAATTGATGAGAAGGGTCCCCCCTTTGCTCTTTCCGTGTTAAATCTCCGTAAGGATGCTTCAAATTTTTGAACTTTGGCGCAATTTTTTCAAGTGTTTATGAAACTCCGCAGCTACTTTTAGTACAAATGCTGTTATTTGGGTTAGGTCCACGACATAATTTTTTTTGGTCGAGATCTGCGTGTTACCTATGGGTACTACTACGTCAGATACGGCAATTTTTTTTGCTATATTTATTTTTTTTAGATTTATAAATGTTGTATGTGTGTTGTACGTTATACTGTTATATTAATTTTAACTGTCACCTAAGACCTTTTGCCCTATAAAAGTTTAATCTAAAAAAATTGAAACACTAACTTTAAAGTACCCTAAGTGTACCCATGAGTAGTTAACTTAAAATTCAGTTAGTGCTTAAGCCGTTTAGAGGTTTAAAATACCTTCAATGTACTTAGAAACGCCAAACTATATGTTAACATGATTTACAAAAGAGAAATTATTAGAAAGAAAGAATGGAAAGATTTTGTTGTTCACAGTCAACTAATTATGAAAATTTTCTTCAAACTATTCGAGTGAAAGGGTTTGTTAAATATTAGTCACAATTATGGAATTCCATTCATGATTTAGCCCTTGATTGTGTTCTGGGGGTCAAAGGAGAGGTCAAATGCAAAATACAACATCTCACTTGTGGTCATTCGCTAGTTGCCAGAATGCTACTGTGGCGATTTCAAATTTCGGCTTCTAGCTGGTAATCCAGCGGTACAAACACAGACAGCATTCACTAGTTAAAATAACAATAAGCCACAGACAATTTCTGTCCAACCTAAAATATTCAAAGAACCAAATGGAAACATTTATTTTAATAATAGAAACACTAAAAATGAAATCCGTTACTGTCAATGTATCAAGAAATTGAATTATTTTAAATTAATTATGGTTAACTCAAATATCGTTAAGTTAGTTGTATTTAATTAATTAAAATGAAACTTACATTAGAGCATAAGTTTACCTTGTTTAACTGTAAATTCCAGAAATATACTCTATTATTATACTCTATTGGGATTTACTCAATTACTGATATATTAAATCCGTATTTTAACCGATGACTTTGTAAATTTGCGTGTACAAATCAAGATATTGTGTACACAGCGCCCGCCTCCCAGAGTAGGCGGGCGTTCGAATATAAGTAGGTTCAATAATTTTTTTAAATATAAAGAAATTTAAATTATATACTGCTTTTACTAGTTCAAAACCAAAATAACAGATATTTTAAAGGTGGGTACCCTTAAAGTACCCTGAATGAGTGGGTACCTCTTAAGAAAGTACTCTAGTTAGTTAATTACTTAAAATTACAATTACTAAATTTATTACATTATTACTAAATAGTAAAATTACTTAAGCTTCAATTAATCTGCTTTAGGGCTGGAGGGGTCCTAGCAACTGTTTTATAAATTGCTTTGTATATTTTTTTTATTTACATTTGAAGGTGTCAAATAAGGTTATGGTATATAAATTTTAAATTACGTTGCACTAAAAATGGCCTAGTACTTTTTTCTTGCGCTTTCAATATTTTATGTGCATTAAAATAAGTTAATTTAAAAAAAAACGGTGCATGTTACTTTCTTAAAAATGTAAACGACAAGTTTCAAAGTTAATTTTTCAATGTTAAGCTTGACGATTTATAACACAAAATTTAATTAACTGGAAGAGTGCATTGTTGAACAATGTTTCGCTTGTGTACAAAGTCTATGAATTGTTTCGTATATTTTTTAATTTTTATTGAAGTCCGATAAAGGCTAAGATTTTTTTTATCCTTTTTGCACTAGAATTTGTTTTGTACTTTTTCTTTTTTTTTTCAAATTCTTGACTTTTAATAGATAATTTAAAAACGTAACAATTTGAGTGACCATTTTTATCATGGTTTATTTAGGGTACATTTGTGTTCAGCTACATTGCGAAGATGAGCTACTTTTAGTTTGAGATTTGATTAGAAAGAAAATTTCCAACGCAGTTTTGAAACATTGAAACACAAGTCATGCAAATCCATTAATTTTTTTTCAATTTAATTTAATATTTCTAATTCCAAGAATTTCAGAGAAGAGCAACATTTAAGCATTAAGCACTAGTCCTATAGTTCCACAAAAGCACAAAAAAAATAAAGCTCTGAAGTAGGGTGGCTTATAGATGTGCAAAAATATAGCTTAACATAATATGTGCAATACTAGTTGGTATCTCGCCAAATATTTTTGTCACGTAAGCCTCGGCTCGTCTAAGCAACTGTAAGGGAAAAAGGTATGACAGATGGTAAAATTACATGCAAATTTACATAAAAATAATGCTCGTGCAGGTAGGCATCTACAGGAATTCTTCTACAGAAGATTTAATGTTTCTCAAAAATTCCTTCTTTACCTAAACTCTAACTTGAAGATGTATAATTTACAAAATTTTGAATTCCTCATTAATGTACCCTTTAGTTGCACCAAAGCATTTTGCTCAATTGTCCAGCGTCCGCTCAATTGTACTAGTTTCCATAAACGGGGACTCTAAGAAACTTTTATCGGGAAAACTGAAATTCTCACAAAATAAAAATAAACAACGGTAAAACGGTCAATCAAATAGCGGAATTAAGAAAAAATAGAGAGGGTACTAGAAGTCAGAATTATTTTTAAAATGATTAGAATGAAATAAAAAGAATGTTGGAGATAGGGAGCAGTGGAACCAACTCAACTGTTAGCTTTTTCACACAAATGTAAGATTTCACTGTCATTTTTAGGTCAAGGGGTTATTTCCAGGTGAAGGTAGGCTCTGTGATCATCGGCACAATGATACCCTTTTGTTTCATACAAAAGCAGCATTTGACCTTGAAAGGTCGCTTATGGGGGTCACTGAGAAAAGTGTCCAACACAAATGTTGATCCCTTTGAAAAGATGCACAACTTTTGCAGAAGACATTTTTCATGTTGTCATGAAATGAAACTTTTGACCTTGACCTTTGAATCCATAAAGGGTCACGGGGTCAAACTAAAACAGACTTGAAGAACTGGACCAGATATTGAGGAAGTCATATATGAAAACGATTTGGAATAAGTTGAGTAGTTCCTAAAATATACGTGATACTCAGACAAAGAGACGGACGGACAGACTTGACGAAAACATAAAGTAGCTTTTGCTTCGCGTACGCTACGTATTAAGGGACGAGAAGTCAACTAAACTACAGCACAAGACGGGTTTGTTTTGCTTGCTAACTGAGAAAACTACCAGTCTGGCCGAACTGGCGTTGCGGTTAGACCTACTACCTCTCTCCTGTACCCATTCTGAGATCGAATCCTTCCTCTGCCGTAACAAAAAATGGTTACTATTGGAATTCCTTTTAAGAAATTTTCTTGGTCTTGAACTTGTAGGTTGTCTAATCAGAAGATATAAATAATATCCTAAAGTTTTTCCTGACCAAAGTATTGGAAATTCTAGCCTAAATGACCACTTATCTGCCCGTCAACAAGTCAGGGAGTGGGTCGGGATATTATAGGAAGGACTCATGAGCATACATGTATGCAAATGAGTGTGACGTTCTGAAGGCTATTGGGAAATCTTATCGGATAATTTCCATATCCTCTGAATATGCATCCTAATCACCAAGATACGGGCGTACATATGGTCAGAGGCTAGGTAATTTAGGGGAACACCAACAGCAAAGCTCTTTTTGTGGATGTTCAACGATTTGAACCCACATTTTTAGGGTGAGGAGAGACAAACGTTCTACCCACTAACACAACTCATCGTTGACTTATTTACACAAATAAACAATGAAGTGGAGTTTACGATAATAAAAAAATTTTAAATCCAAAATTGCTCAAAGAACAAAACAATCAACACTATGTTAAGCTCTCTACTGCAATGCACGCTCTACTTTTCGATTCTAAAGCACATCTTCTAGTCGATTGGGAATACCTGTAGAGATTATTTTTTATTCTACACTCACTTTTTTTCTGGGATGCAACACACTTATACAATTTAACTAGAAATTGGTGGAGAAGCAGTTGCTCGCTTAAAAAATACGTTACCCAACACGTTTTTTGCCAGTATCTTTGAAAATGGGGGCGGGAATGTTTTTTTAAACATATTTACTTTCCCAACACAAAATTTAGCAAGGAGACTTGAGTCTAATTGCAGGACTTAAGTAAATAGTATTTTGCCAAAACCTGGCAATAATATGTTAGTTGGTTGGCGAACTTATCGGGTAATTCTCAGATCCTCTGACCGCGTAGCCTAATTACAATAATACACAGCCGTCCAACTCTTGTAGGCCAAGTGGTTAGAGCCTTGAGCTCTAGCCAATGGACGGGCACGGGTTCGAGTCCCGGTG
>JAQFYP010002427.1:0-12767 GCA_034694865.1 Bilobella braunerae | reverse complement strand
AAATCCAAATAGAAGTCATACTGCGTTAATTTTTAACGTTTTTGATTCAAAATCTGTGTACCTAGAGCTAAATACCTATGCCTGAGGATGCTGACGGATATATACTTTTGCAAAATCACCCACTAACCCCCAATGCAGTGGGAGATTAGGGGTTATTCAACAGTTTGCACCAGTAGCTAGCTACTGGTGCAAACTCACTAGCACAAGGAGTTATGTTAAACAGGCCATAGGCAAATGTCAAAGAGCAAATAAAAACACACAAACACAAACACAAAATTGCACCAGAGCCACTATGCACAGTACGATAATAACAGTTTGGTAAGCAACGAATGGCAATTGTTAACGGATTTTTGTTGACATGAGTTGCTTCCTTTCTGTGAAGTAAACAGTTACACACTGTTCAAGATGACTGTTTGCAAGATACATACGTGTTTGAAAAAAAAAACTGGTATATTTAACTCTTAAGCTTGCTTCACTGGACAAGTTGCACCTGGTGGGAATTGCATTAACTCACCTAAAATTAAGTATTCGTTTGCGATACTAATTTTATTAGTAAAAGTTTAATGCGCAAAAATTTCTTCCGTACTAGAACATTCTCTTGTGCCTCTCAAGAAACATTGCTTTAGTTTCTTTTGGTAAAGTCTTGTTAAAATAACTTACTAAAATATATTACTATTTTTTTACTAAAAATAGTATTGCCAGCACTAATTAAAAGCAGTATTATTCTAAAAATAACTCTTAGTTCCATTATACCGGGCTTGCCGTGTGAATCATCTGTTGGCCACGATTTCATCTACTAAAAAATAATAGTGCTTTTCCTTTGAGTAAAATTTACAAAAAATAACACACAAATAAAGATCATTTGTAATTTTCCTAGAGATTACTTTTTAATTACATTATAGAAAATCATGTTGAAGGAAGCCTTTTTGTCATTTGCCAATGCACAGAGTATAAATTTATGTTTGTGTAAAGCAATTGCATTGCACTGACAAGTGGCGAAACATGGCGAAGCAGCCTATGATGATTTCACCATATGTCATTGCAATTGCAATACGTTTCGGTTTCACCATTTGCCATTGCAAACAAGTTGCAATGCATTTGCAAATGTACAAAACTAACCAATGCTTTATTGCATTGTAAAATTGCTCAATTTGGCAACGGGTAAAATCAGTTTTTACACGTCGAATCGACGTGTTGACTACTCTAGTTTGTGATAAATTATTGTATTTTTTATACTACCAAAACTAAGCAATCCGAATTTTCAAGTAAATAAAACATTTTGGGTGCATACTACCTACAACAATGCATTACTTTGCACAAAGGCGCGTAGTCCGCGGTGTTAGTACCCTTGTCCTAGCTAGGGTAGGTGCCGAATTTTGGCAGCCGCACAAAAAAGTGAGTTGTGTGGTAGTGGTGAGTAGAATCGTGCTGTAGTTGCGGTTGTGGAGGGTGGGCTTGAGCCGGTATGCGTAGCGCAGTGATCGGCCTTTGTCTAAGCAAAGGCTCCTCCTTGGTCAAACCAACGTCCACAGTCTAGCAGAAAGCCCTTTGCCTAACAGCATCAGAAATTCCTCGTCAACTCACAGGCCGATACCATCTTCCCCCATTCACTCACACAAGGAATCATGTGACCAGGCCATGGGCGAATGTCAAATAGCAACAAAAAAAAATTTGCACAAGAAAAATGTGTGTGTAATATTTTTGTACAGTTGAAATTTATGTCAACCATTAAACCAATTTTAAGAGCCTATACTTAATATGTGCTTATGCTCGTTAAGATCTCAGCAATGCCAAACACATAAACACGTTCTCATAAATTTATTGCAGTACGCTTTGGAATGTGTTGCAGCATATTTTGCGATCTAATACAGGAAAGCTCTAAACTTTACTTTGTAGACACAACTTGCTTTGCAAAAGTGATATAAGGAGAAACGAAACTAAAAAAAACTACAAAAAAAAACAAGAATGTATAATTGAGACCATCTGTAGAATTTTTAAAGTAAGTTATGCTTTTGTGCGAGCTTTAATTGTTATATCTAATACTGTCAAAAGTCACGGATTAGTACCCAATAGTCAGACTACCAGCAAAAAATTAACTGCTAATGTTTAACAAATATCAAGTTAACGTAACCTGGTATATGTGGTTTAGCCCCTTTTGCTGATCGTGACTTCAAATTTTTCAGCAGTAGAACATGTCAGACATGTTATTCGACTTGGATATTTTTGTAGTTCACTATCTCTCCATGTTAATTTCGAGATAGAAAAAACACATGGAGCCAAAATCTACTGGCTGGAGTGGCTGAGCGCCATCATTAGCCCGAGCCATGGCTTATGTGCCCGCAATTGCTCTCCGTTTGCGACACGCTAGCGTACGAACTCCATGTCACAACGTCCCAAAATTTTGCAAACATGACCTTTGGGACAATGTAAAAGCTAAGTTTGAAGATTGCTTTGGTGGGTCAACCCCTTGGGGGCCAAAGGTCAAGGTCAAATATTTGATGACTTGGATTGGAAGAGGCGCGTGTGGTATCGTACGAAAGAACTGTAATACCACTCTGCGCTGCACTTGTGAAATGTCGCCGCAGATGTTGCCTATGACACAATGTAGCCATGGCATTACCACATAGACATGTGTGGTATCGCTTGAAAGCATTACATTGCACTAAAGCGCATTCCCATTCATTCTTACCGGTGAAGTAGCCGGATAAGATGACTCCAAGTTTCAAATTTTTTATAAAAAACCTAGAAAATACAAATTTTTACATTCCGCAAGTTTCCTAAAATTCTGAAAACAGTAACTTCACCCACCATTCCGCAAATTACGGGTGCCCAAAGAAACAGAAAATAAAAGGAAAATAGCCATGTTTTACTCCCGAGCCTCCCACGGTTACATAGCGAAATCATAACGTACTGAATTATAGAATACGTACAACAGCTACTATATACATTGTAAATAGTCATTCAGATATAATCAGAATAATTAACGTACTAATACCCAAGGAAATAAAATTGACTACCTATACTACTTGATAAAAACAAATAGTCAAGTTCCTTTTGCAAAGTCAACTTAATCTTAAATCAAAAGTTAACCACTGCAAACTTTTTCCAAAGAAGAGCGACACTTTACTATAATAACACAATGTGATTTTATAATGCTTTCAAACGACACCACGCATGCTTACGTGCGAACCTAAACAACTTAAGTAACAAAGTATTAAAATTTAAATGGTTCTTGCCATTCAATTTTAGTTCGAGAAAGTTTTTGAGATGGTAGTCTATTGATTGCGCATTATTTTCCCATAATGGTGAAATCGCATCGTGTGAGCTTGGCACTAATTCCACAGGAAGTTTTTTGTTCTGGTCCTTTTGAATCTTCAACCTAATAGCTTACGATAACTCCATTTTTAAATTGACCTTTGACATTCTCTTATTGTCAAGAGAGATTTCCCCGTTGTGAACTAAACACCATTAAGTACGTTCTTTGCCATCTTTGTAAACTCTTAAATATCATAATTTTCCCAACGTTCGATTCAACTACTTTATCTCTTTGAATTTTTGTAGGGTAGTGGCCATATGACTCATTGCAAATTAGATTTGGAAAATTTACCTAGTTAAGTTGAATAGTTTTGATATAATTTGTTGAAAATTGAATCTGTAGCTGTTTTCACATTGAATGTTACGGCTAAATTAAGTGTTCGATAATCACTTATTCGGCGAAGGACGTATTCAGTCATCAAGTTTTTAGTTTCTGGATATAATCAAATCAAATATTGATTATTTACACCCTCTCAATGTACAGTCCGCGAAACGGATCCAAGTTTTCAATATTCTCCATTTCTTGCATAATTGGTCTGAAAACATAAAGTTTATTTTACTGAAATGTTAGTATCGGCAGACGTAGAAGCTGCCGTAATTTGTGCAGGTGGTTTTCTCGCACAAATTTATACTTCGTGAACAATTGTGCCAGCGCATTACACAGGTCGCTACAAGAAGTCGGCTCATCAGCTGGCCCCTCGCTCTATCACCTCAATCTTAAATAACCTTTCTTAAACATAAATTAACCGAAAACAAAAAAAAATCAAGACAATTTCAATGATTGGACCTATTCCGAATTGATGGATACCAAGTTCGGACAAATCAGGAAAGTTTAACCTGAAATTGTAATTTAATATAGCGAGGGAATGAGGGAATAGCTTGTACGCACCTTGAGAAAAGCTTCAATTAATAGAGGAAGAAATCCTCCGTGTTTTATTAATATAACATCATCTTGTGTTCAGCTTTACTTTTCGCATAAGAGGCTTAATTTAATATGCGCATGGCCTGAGACAATCAATGATTTTTGGTGAGACAACAGCAATTTTTTTAGTGTAGGATCTTATGCCATATAGAGACTCAAGATTTCAGGGTCATCGCAACTGATGAAAGTGGTCAGTGACATTGCATGGTTCAGTTTTGGGAGGCAAATTAATTACGGTAATGGATTGTAAGTAATTAGGGGGTCGGCCTAAACTTGCAAAAAATAGGAAACGAGTGCGGCCGTTTTAACATGGAAATTCTGGTTTGAAACAAAGACCCTGCACCCTAATAATATGATTTTTTTTCCTAAATTGAATGAAGGTTAAATTTTCAAATTTTGCGCTTTGAGTTTTTCAATCCATATTTTTCTATAAAAAATAGGTCCACAGGCTCGCTCAGTATTTTCTACAGAATTAAGATTTGTAACTGGCATGGTTTAGCGCCAAACTCTAAGCCGCAAAAATTACTTCCGGCTTGGCCAGGAAAAAAATCAAGGCTCGAAGTGCTTTAAATTTAACGTACGATGATTCTAGATAATTAATTAAATTGGCCCATAATGACGCCTGTTTTAGTAATAACTGAAATCAACAATCTTCAAAGGTGTATTTTGGAGGAGTTAAACTTTTGGATATTGGGTTTAATACTTCAATAATAATTGATCGAAGTAGCATGATATTGAAAGATTTTCAGCCAATGTGTCACACGGAGATATTTGCATTAGGGAAATGGGTCAACGTTTAATAAGAAACTGCGCAACATTAAATTCTTGGAAAATTAGTAAGTCGCCCGCAAGTAAACTTGTTCTTTCATTGACTATTTCGCATCCATTTGCATCCACAATTATGGACAATCCTGAAACCTTTTGTAACAAATCTTCCACACAAGTTTACTTGCAATAGCCATAAATTCCACGACATGTATTCGAGTTTAGGCAAATCATTTTTAGAACCATTGTCTTTACAAAAACTCACCAAAATTAAGCTATTGATTACTAGCACAGAAACCCGTGTTAAAATGGAAGATTGCTTTCCGTAACTATCCTAAACGCATTATACACTCACAATTTAACTACTTAAAACTTCAATTTAAAGGATACACTGCCTAATCCCCATTCACATGTAAAACTCAATTTTCAAAATTAATTATTGTTAACTGTTAATAATAATTTACTAGTTAGGAAACGACTTTTTAGCAACTTCAAGGTGATAGTTAGCTTCACCATACATAAGAACCCCCATTTACATGTTGAACTCAACAACCAAAAGTTAAGTATTGTTAATTTTTAATCATAATTAACTAATTAGGAATCAACTTTTGAGAAATTTCAAGGTCAGAGTTAGCTTCAGCATACGTAAAACCCCCATTTACATGTAAAACTTAACTTCCAAAATTTAATTATTGTTAACTGTTAGTCATAATTAAGTAATTAGGAATCAACTTTTGAGGAATTTCAAGGCTTAAAAGGCTTCAAACTCAACTTCCAAAAGTCAATTATCGTTAGTCATAATTAACTAATTAGGAATTACTTTTTGAGCAATTTCAAGGTCATAGTTAGGATCAGCGTACGTAAATACCCACATTTACATGTAAAACTTAAAATCCAACATTTAATTATTGTTAATTGTTTTTCGTAATTAACTAATTGAAATCACAATTAGGAAGTTTATTGAATCATTAGAACGAAGTTCTTAAGCCAATTCAAAAGGTTGTGAAAAAAGGGAAAAAAAATCATAAAGTTGGTAGGATTCGAACCCGTGACGCTTTTCGAGTTTATGTCAACGCTTCTAACCATTAGGCCACGGGACATTTGTTGTAAATCAACAGAAAAAAGTTGGTTTTGCTTTTGCATTGCGCCTCGCCGCCGCCAACCAAATCTGTATTATAATATAGTATTTATTTGAATTTATATTAAAATAATTCTTGTATTAATTGATTGAAGTATTTGGATGGTCAGACTTTGAAACAAATCATACAAACGGTTTAGTATAATTCTACCAAGAAAATCGGCGCTACTGTGCAAGCAATTGGCTCATTTTTTGTTTACATCACGAAAATTATAGTCAGACTTAATATATCTACCCACTGTTCAAAGGATATAAAGGATCAAATCTCAAAACCAATTAACTAAACAAAGTTTAAAATGCAGTTTCTGCTCGAAACGAACAGAGAAAACAACATTTCCGATTTGTTTATGTCCGTACTTTCTTTATCAAATTTTTAAAACCGAAACGTAAACATCGAAGAAAATTGTTAAACTATTGACCAGCGTTCGCTGAGTGAAACCAATTTCATATCCGTGATCAGTAAAAACTAAACCGATTTAACATAGTACTATAAGTTAGCATTTAGAAAATAATTTTTTTCCGCTGTAACACAATAAAAATTTGCATTTACCCAAATGGGTGCATGGTGATCTAAATACAAATAATAAAAATTTGCATGTGTTCTCCAAACACATTTAAAATTTAAGACAATTTTTTTTAAAAGTAAAAAGAGCAAGAAACCACATTGCGCTTGCAAAGCCCTCTACTTTAAATTTTAAACACAAATAATTTCTTTTACGAATTGAAGCTACACACGCCTTTTCTACAGTTGCGCCTTAGAGCGGCAGTAATTGAATTAATATAGCGGGTTATCGCAATGAATTTTATTTGTGAATGTTATTTAAGAAACAAAACCTTATCTTACTTAACTTAATTAACCTTAAGTAAAAAAGAAAGAAGCTTAAACAAAACTTTGTTAGAAATTTTTTCCGCAAACAAAAAAAAACTATGGAATGGCATGGACACTTCGATGCTGCCATGCTAAAACAGTAGCGAGAAAAATTTCAGGGTTTTACACGTCAATTTTTTTTCAAAAATGACGTACATTGGTAGAGAAAAAATTGGGAGAACGAATAGGAGAGCTTCTAGGATTTGAGAAAAATAGGTGTCATTTAGTGACGCTATTTTTGCAGTTTTGAATGAACAATTTAAAGCGCCACCAGTTTCCTTTTACCGAATATTTATATTAATTACTTATTAATATTTTACCAAAAAGAGTACTACAGTGGTACGTAGCCGTACATACATAGCGACGACTCACAATATTGACCACAATTGTAGGTTACTAAAAATACAAACAAACTCATAAAAGCTAAATCAACCATTTGGCAAGGAAGAAATCACATGTTTACTCCACTTGCTTACTTTAATTAAATACATTAAAGTAAAACTACTTGTTTATGCATAAGTGGTTTATGAACTAGCATTAATTAAAATTTTAATAAACTTATTGTGCTTTTTTTTTTACAACTCGTCTATAAGCTGGTCAACATTCTTCATGCTTTGAGTTGACTGGGAAGCTCTAAAGAGTGAAACGAAAGGAGTTTTGCTCGGCAACGAATATGGGGTTGACCATCAAGGAACCTCTGAAGCAGACAGAGGCTGTAGACCGCTCACTTTTATCATAAATTTCCTTACTTTGCAGGTACCGGGAATTGAACAAGGCTACATTCCAGGTTATGAGACGGCTTCTATCCTCGGACTACTGGTCGTGCTTTGAATAAATAAGTTGTCAAATTAAACAATAATGTGCTAAATGTGAGAATGCTTGTTGGCAAAATTTTGCATTGAAGCTCGCATCATGTATAGCAAATAATTGTGTGGTGACTATAATGTGGCTATAAATGTTTCAGGTTTAGGCACAAAACCTCGCATTTTTCTCCGCACTTTTCTGAAAACTCTTCAACAACAAGCTAAGTGTCTTCTTCTCAGCAACAAAAAATTCTTGTCGTTGCATTTCACCAAAACCTATCAGTGAATTACAGTTGTGTACATTTCCAAATTAAAATGTATTTCCACTTTGCCAAATTGTTGGCCATTCAGTATATCTTTCTCTGTAAATCTGTTATTGGAAAACCAGACCAGTTTGAAACCAGGGCTCGAATTGACCCACTGTCAATTCATCAGGACGGTGATACCCTATCAGGGCTGCTAGGGGAGCTTCCCTATGTAGAGGTTTTCAAGCCTGTAGAAGCAACTTTTAAGGTAAACGAATTTAAGTAATGATATTTACCACAATTGGCAGTCATAATACAAAAGAGTTTATCTATGCGGTCTAATTGGAAACTAGCCATAACATGTCAAAAATATAAGTTTTTTCTGCACACTTTTTTAAAACTACTTATAAGTTTTGTTCTATTGCGTTTATTTAGAGTTTTAGAACGGTGGATTATGATGAATTTGTTTTAGTTATTTGATTCAATTTCTGACTAATATTTTGAACCCCAGTTGCTGCAGAAATTACTGTAATTAAATAAATATCCAAACTAATACGTTTACTAAAATATGTAATTACAGGATCAACTCATATTAAACGTGGAAGAAGTTGTACTTGTTTATGTTGATGTACAGAATGATTTTACCGACTATCATCAAACTGCTTCATCAGGCTACAAGCCCACGTTGGCTGTCCCAGGCTCCAAGGCTGCTATTAAAGTGATGAATGCTATTAGACTTGCAGGAGATTTTAGTGGAGGCTCCGGTCACACCGAAAGCAGATTTTCGGGGATTTACCGAAGTGAAGACTACCATGTTCCCGGCAGCCTCACATTTGCCACAAGTCATTGTTGGCTGGATTCAGAGGGAAAGCGATACACAGCCAATTATAAAGGAGCTAGTCAAAACATTACCGAATGTACCCGGTACAAGTTTAATTTGATCAGCGACGCCGACTCGGCCGATATGCTCTCTCAAGCAAAGGTGTCTAAGCGGGATATTTTAGTGTGGCCACCTCACTGCGTAGTAGGGACTTATGGGCAACGGTCACATGACGACCTACGAAAGTCTAAGTCGGATCGAGTTATTCTAAAAGGTGTTTACAAATACAGAGAGAGCTTGACTGCAGTAGTGGAATCTTATGTAAAAGGAGAAACAATTGATGAAACACAGGCCGATGGGAAAATGATACAGAGGGAGCTTATTAACATGAAATTGGATTTGGCAGAAAAATGTCCGAATGCAAAGTATGTGATTGTAATGGGCTTTGAGTATATGAATTGTGTAGGCGAAACGGCTAGAAGCCTAGCAAGCATTCTCGATGACAAGAAGAACAAGAAGTACAAGGTTATAATACCAACGAATGCAGTGGGCTACTTTGCTCCACCAATAGACTCAAAGCGTAGGTCAATTACAGATGAGCTGAAGAAATTGGGCGTCGAGTTTGTCGACAGCAAGTCATTGTCTTTTAAATTTGGTGCGTCGACCAATACAGTTGACATTTAGTCAAATGCAGAATGTTGCCTGGCAACATGTAAAATTAGTATAAAACAATAAATAATAAATTCGCTAACGCCACTTAGCAGAACACACGAATCGATTTGTAAGTGTAATTTGCCAAGAAAAGCGTAACAATTTTGACGACGTACAGAATAAAAGTAAAATTAAACTTAATGGTTTATCTTTTTTTTGGGGGGATTTTCAAAATTTTGTTTAAAAATTGCGCATCAAAAAACTGCACGCGGGATGCCGTCTTCTACAGCAGAAAATGTCCTTCAAGACACGCTGTATTATTCTATTGAAATAGAAATTCGACCAAATCATGTTAATTAACACAGTGTGCATAGTGTCTAATATACGTTCAACTGTCTGTTGAAGCGGGAAGAGGGTTTTGGGTCAACGGATTAATCAAAACTTTGGTTTTAAAGTAAAAGTGGAGTTTGTTACTTAAAAGGTAATTTTGAACAATGGAGAGGTCATTTCCGGGCAATGTAGGCCTTGGGGTCATCAAAACCATCGTTACGTTCAGTTTCAAGCAAAAGTAGGATTTTACGTTGAAAGTTGATTTTGAGGTCAAGGATTCATTTGCGGGTCAGGAGAGGTCTTCTTTTAAATATTTTTTAATTATAAAATATTTCTCATTTATCCCTCGGTCATCAAAATCGATATAAATTCTCTTTTATGCAAAAAAAAAAAAGATTTGACCTTTACAGGTGTTTTTGAGTTTAATAGGTTATTTTTTAGTCAAGGGAGGCTTTGGAGTAATGAAAACCATCTGAAAGGTCATTTGGAGGTCAAGAAGCCATATTAGGGGTCATTGTAGTGCAACAGAGAAAACTACGTTTTACAAATGTTTTCCCCATTATAAATGTAACAACTATGAGGTGATAGCCGAGTGAGGCCCTGCCATGACCTCTAGACAACAAAACTCCTCACAACGCCTCAAATATGAGCTTCAAGGCCCTCATGGCCATAACAAAAAGAAAAGTTATGCCCTTAAGAGGCTAACTCTAAACTATGCCTTTTAAGGGCTATCAATAAAACTATGCCCGAAAGCGCACTAATTAATCCTGGCGACGGAAAGAGAAAGAAGGGGATGAACCAATTTTGGCCCTTGACTTTTCCAGGTCACGGCCAATCACTGGCAGTAGCCATTCCCGAATTGACTGTCTCCAATCCACGGCAAAGGGGTAGCCTCTTCAGGCAAAGGGACGATGCTGACCTGACCTCGTGGTGGTGACGATGGAACAAATTGAGGAGAGACGTGGAGAAGTTGTTGCTCGGCCAAGTGTCCAGGCTCTTCTTGCTCGGCCAAGTGTCCAGGCTTTTCTGGCACGTTGTGGACATGAGGGAGAAGATCTTCTCAGCGTGACATATGGGCAAGGGATTTTAGTGGGTGTGGCGCAAGCCACTTATCATATTTAGGGCGCTTGTGGGCAAACTTCCCTAATTAATTATGAGGACCGTGACCTCATACAACTTTATTAGTGGCGGAAGCGAAGCGAAAGCTACTTATGTTTTCGTCATTTCTGTCCGTCTGTCTGTCTGTCCGATAATCACTGTTATCTCAGGAACTACTCAACTTCTGTATTCGGATATGAGTTCCTTGAGTTACGGCCCAGTTCAAGTTTGTTTTAGTTTGACCGGAAGTGAGCACCTTGGGGATCAAAGGTCAAGGTCAAAGGTATCATTTTATGACAACATGGACAATGATCCTTACAAAAGTTGTTTGTCTTATGACTGTGAACAACATTTGTATAAGACACTTTTCTCTGTGACCCCTCATTGGCCCCCAAATGACCCCTTGACCTCAAAATAACCTTTAAAGGTCAAACCCTACTTTTACACGAGACAAAAAGTTATGATGGTCCCGAGGACCCTAGAGCCCCCGTTGACCCGGAAATGACCATTTGACCTCAAAATGACATTTCAAGGTCAAACTCTACTTTTGCATGAAACAAAAAGTTATGATGATTTGAATGACGCCAGAGCTCTTTTTCACTCGGAAATAGGCCTTGACCTCCAAAAATTTGGACTTCTGTTTTCTATCGTAATCATTTAAAAAAAATTATAAAAAAAAATATGAATTACATAATTTTAAGTTTCGTACTTCCGCTACTGGTTGACCGTTTTACCACGGTTTATTAGAGGTCATTTTACATGTTGTCAGAGATTTTTTTTACCTCAAAATATTACACCCAAGTGGGTCCCCGGGAGTAAACGAAAATAAACTTGATGTGGGACGGATCTAAAAAAACAAACATCGAAAAACCGCTGTAAGATATGTTGAGAATTTACTGAGACATAAATTATGCTCTGACGGACGCACAGACAGAGTGGAGTCATATCATTTGCTTCTACTCCGCTAATTAACGAGTGCTTGGACGGTTTGATGATGAAATTGTGGCAGTTTTATGTTATGGAACATTCAGATTTGGGCAGGAATAACCAACAAGTGACTACAATACCTCGATACAAAACGTAAATCCAATGTAAAATAGCAAGAAGACAAAATAGTTTTTTTTATTGCGTTGTGGTCCCCTACAGGCACGTAGCCTATGGGACCCTAAGACAAAATAGTTTAAGTGCGTTAAACTTTTCTTGTTGCAACAATTTCTTTGTTCTTAGTCGCTTCACAATTGCTAAAAGACAAAATAGAACCACTTTTATTTTAATTCTAATTTAATTCTTTCAAGTTACTTGATAGCTGTATGTTGTTTATAGAAGGGAGATGAAAATTTAAAGCGAGAAAAAGAGAGTAAAAAATACGTTTTATAGAATACGTGTACACTGTAATTTCTTAACGTAAAGTTACAATTATATATAGAATACGCAGTTTGTTGGCGGTTGGCGATGGTCAGTCGTCAGGCTTCTACATCATCAACTATTTTATTGTGCCTTTTAGCTAAAGGCTATTTGGCCTAATGGTTATAAGTGTCGAACCTAACCTAAACTCGAACATGAACGTTCCTGGTTCGAATCCTCCCAACTTCAAATTTTTTTTTAGTTTTTTTTTACAATAAACTTTTTGAAATGTTTGAAGAACTTCTGATGAAGATGATTCTTTCAATTCCATAATTGTGATTTCAATAAGTTAATTATGATTAACAATTTAGAATAATGATGGAATAGGGAGAATGTCAGGGGTCAAGGGTCCAGGGGCAAGAACTGGAAGGGGACTAGGGGGACTGGGGGTACCTATATGCAAAGGCC
>JAQFYP010002426.1:0-12769 GCA_034694865.1 Bilobella braunerae | reverse complement strand
AGAAACTTAGAGAAGGTATATTAATGCACTTGTATTTTACTTTAGCAAAAACATCCTAACAACACAAAACACGTAATGATCAATTCACAATTTTTTATTAACCAGTATTTTGAGCTTTTAGTTGGATTTAGTTAAATAAAGAAACCTCAGTACATTTATTGTTTACTAATATTTTATCTCTCGGCACTTAAAGAACGTTGTGTATAATACTAAAATGCAGAGGGAAAAGGCCAGCCACTGCACAATTCACACAAAACATTTTTGCGGAGTAAACAAAATGTAATGACAACATTCTAGTAACACGCGCAATTATATGTAAATCCAATTTTGATTGATTAAATCCTGTTATTGAGTTTTAATCTCCTTATAGCTAATTATATTAATACAAATAAGGAAAGGACAATTAAAGATCAAGCATAATTTGAAATCTTACACTTATAAGATTTTGAAAAGCAAAATAAAAGTGTAGCGGTGGTAGGGTTCGAACCCGCGTCTTAGCTCTGTGTTTATTGCGCAGATTATATTATTGCCGACAAAGGGTACGTCCATATACGACATGAAAAATAGAACTGCGTATTGGGAAGCCCTAAAGTTCCCTTGATAAGTTCCATATAAATTGGTGTGACCAAAACTGAGTGCATTCGGTCCCACCGTGCGCTGGTAAGGGGCCCTTACCCCACTTTCTCTCTTTATCCAACCACCTTTATTTTTTTCACAACGGGCGCTAAATTAAAAAATCTGGAAGACAAAAATCGTTCCCTCATAAATTGCTGGAGTGCATGAATCTTGGAGAAAATGTTTTGCCAATTTTGCCTTGTTAAAACCGAAGTAAGGATATCTCGATGCATCAATTTAATGGGAAACTTTTTATAGTTTTAGTTTGCAGTCTCCATTTAGGTTCACTTGCCTGAATTTATTGGAGAAAGCAAAACTTGTACCACTGTCATCACAAAGGAGAAGTGATTTTTTGAATTTCGTCCTGGAGAAAAGATGGTGCTGGAGGAATGATCTTCCCTGGATTCTCTGGAGACAATGGTTTCCAGCATATTCTTCTCTCGCTGAACTGGACAATTTTCTTTTGTCACACTCAATCACAAAATGTACTTCTCCAGCATTTCCAGAAATCCATCAAGTTCTCTCTGCTGGATCATCCATAAATAAAGACCTTCTCTAAATTTTAGAATACATTTTAAACACCATTCTCCAAAGGTTCCACATGAAAAATTAACTCACTTTCTCTCGCCATACTCTCAGTTCACCTTTCACACGTTATTAATATTCAGAATTTTCCAAATTTTGATTCTCATGTTCCGTTCCATATACTTTATGGAAATTTTAATATTTTTTTGAAAGTCCACGAAGTGTCCATTGGACAACAAGATAAGGCATGTCATCATGTCAAAGGTCAAAGGTACAGAAGATAATCCACCATGAAGAATCGACCATTTCCCAAATGCTGTAATGATGCATTTTAATCCAATTCTACAATTTATAATATTTTTTAAATGAAAGAACACTTTCATACAACTCATCGCTGTTCAGCGCTTAGTAATTTTACTCATGATGTGATTTTCTAAACTGAAGTTCAATTTATTTTTTAGATATATTTTTTATTTCAGTTTGAAATGTTAAACTAATGTTAGTTTAGCATTGTAGTTGGCCATAATATAAAGTTTTATGCGGTTTGATTTAAACTTTGATGACCATATTTTATAGATCCAGATTTCAGTTTTGAGCTTAGGAAATCAGCTGTTTTTTTTACTTTTTAAATCTGTTTAAGCTAAAGAATGACTCCATATTAACTAATTAATGAAAAATAAATGTTTTAAGAAACATACATTTGCGTTAATGATTTTTCTTTTTCCTTTTTTAAAAATTGCTACTTTCGAGAATTTTTGAGACAAGAAAAAATGTGTTGTTAGAAAGAAGCGTAGTACCTAAATAATTAATTGACCTTTCTTCCCTGCCAAGGAGCGATTCAGCGAAGCAGAACTGTTGAGATGACCTTTGATCCGTTTTATACGGATCAAAGGCTCAGTGTATGAAACGCATAAAAGTGAAAACGGCTCTCAAATTCCGAATTCAAAAAAAGTGCAATCTATGTCCTTGACTTTCAGCAATATTTATCCCTAATTACTTACCAAATGCTTACGTCAGTTTAATGTTTTTTTTTTAATTTGAATAAGCAAAAACTGGGCACGAGCTTATCGAAAAGCACATATGAATGCGTGAGTGCCTTACAGTGCAACCCGAAAATACAAAAACAAGTTTTCAAGCGTAATTCCTCCCAATTTTAGTTATTAATTGCGCGGAGAAAGGCTATGAAATTAATTTCGTGGGCATATCCGGAATTATAAAAAAATTGACAGGATCTTGTTTTACACATCCTTTTTTTTTATGCCGCATACGAAAAATACATGTACGTTCTTGAATTGAAGATGAACTATAAAAAGGGTAAAAATGATGCCACTAAAACCGTTATTTTTCCGTTTGGTGCTATTGCATGACAGCATTGCAAGACTTCGGTCCCTTTTGCGTACAGAGCGTTTCTTAATGTTCTGTACAAAAAGTGAAAGTCCGAGACGGCTAGATTTAGGTTTCAGAATAAAATTGAGAAAATTTAAGAATTTCTACTAAAAACATACATATACCTTAGACAAAAATTGTACCTCAATGTATAGACATTTTGGAAGAACGATGTTTTTACTTTCCGGGACTTTATCTTTCTATACCGCACATAAAGAACGCTCCGTACAATTATTTTTGAAATTGGTGAAAATTGAAGTGAAAGCTTTTTTTTTACTTTGAGAAGGAAATTGAATCTGTTCACAATCACTTTTCGTCTTCGCGGAATTTTGCGCAATATGAATAAGTAACGTAAGTTTTCATTTGTATTTTAGTCGTTTGTTTAAGTGTATTTATGGGGTGAAGGAGTGATGTTGGTTGTTTGAAGATTGGTGTAGTTGAAGGGTTGAATCATTGAAAAGGGTTAATTATGCCTGTGTATTTAAATGGAGTTTGCAGAATTACTTTCTCCAACCCAACTTTCTCTGCTCAATGCGGTTTTTCAGCCAAGACAAAGCGCTTTTGCTCAATACAAAAACGCTGCGGTGAAAGAAGTTTAGGTAAAGTAAAATTTCAGGCGAAAATCCAACACTTTCCACTTTCACTCAAACTTTTTCTGACCTCTTTCATAACTTGATCCCTTAAATTTTCAATGAGTATTTCCCAGTTTTTCAAAATCGGCCCGAGTTGCAAGATGTTGACCTCTAGGTCACTGACGCTGATTCATACAAAAAGAAGTAGTTTGTCCTATCCAGAGCTCAGATAAATTTGGCTGGAGAAAGTAGCTTGAGAAAGTTGCCGGAAGAACGGCTATAAAAGCTACAAAAGGCTCAATTGGAGGGTTGGAAATAAAAGTTAAGGGAAATTCTTTTTTTGATTTAGGATAGGGAGGTAATCGCTTAAACCGGAAGTGAAAGTGCGCTGATGTGCGGCTGGTGGGCGACAGGGATCAAGTGCAAGTTGAGTGTCCAGTGGCCTCGAATCCCATTTGCAAAACTTTCTCCAAATGTACTTTCTCCTCCACTAGGAACAACATGCAACTTTGTGTAAGATTAAACACCCAATTTTAACTAAAATCCTTGCCTCTTGAAAAATGACCAAAAAATATCTGCTAGCAAAAGAATTGCAAAAAATTATTCAATATTCCGATACAGAGCCTTTCTCATGTCTGTACAAAAAGAGAAAGTCAAGAAAAATAAATATCGTCCTACAACACAATTTTGGGCTAAAATTTATGAAATCTTCTCCAAATGGTTCCACATTGGTTTATCATAACCAAATTCCTGTGGTGACGAAGTTTGAGTTTGGATTCACAGCCTATATTCAGAATGATTTCTTGTTTTCTGGACTTTCCCTTTGTCTATAACACATTAAGCAATGGCAAACAATGCACAAATTTCAAAAATAAGGCGGAAGTTCAAAGTGATTACATATCAAATGACATTTGCTGACATAACTTACTATCGACAAGTTTACCTGATTTCAACAAGTGTTTCGATTCAGCGGCGTCGCGTATTTCGACGCTCGTAATTTCAATCAACTTCTGAAAGGCCTCGTATATTTGAAAAAGAAGCAAAGAAATCATACTCATGGTTGTTATCAAACGATCAATTTATTTCTGCGTTATTTTTTGAAGAATTATACAACCCAGACCTTGGTAAAATTTCAACTTTAATCGGTCCATTAATGATTAATGAATGGTTAATTTGTCGAGTTAAGATTTAATTAATAGAGCTAATTAAGAGCTAAGGTTTTTTTCAGGTTGAAGGAATTAAAGGGCAATCGTCCAAAAAGTGTGAATTTAAAATCCACGATTTAAAATCATGATCGTTCCTAATTCATTCCTAAATTACATACACCAAAGTCCAAAATTCAATACTCCAGCACTAAAATAAGGTCAAATATATTTCAGTGAATTATGTCTTTATGGTAATGATCCAGAGTGTGAATTTAAAATCCACGTTTGATAAATCAAGTGAACCCGAACATGAGAGCGCCTGTTACCATGAAACGTCTAATAGCAAGCCTGTACTCCACATACTATATTCCTACTACAAAATCATACACAGCATTTTTTTATTCCATAACAAAAAGAACGTAAATCCAAACTTTGTTCTAGAAAACATAAAATAAAATCATTCGAAATACAATCGCACTACAATTAGCTATCCCATGTTGAGGAAGATTTTTAGACTTTAATTCAGTGTTACTCTACACTGACTTTTTGTTGCACGGAACAAAGAACGCTTTGTATATTATTCAAATATTGTTAGTAATTGTTATGTAAAATGGAAAATGTCATATGTTAGAAAATTGTTATCAAGAAGCCATTTGATGTTTATTCCATTGCAAGCCACTGTTTCACACTCTAAATGACAGTTCCATCGTGATCACATAAACTGGTTTTCTCCCAAAAATTCTACTGTGTTCGTCGGTCTGATTTGTTTAAAGATGAATTTATATTTACTTAAAACTAACAAGAAACCGTTTTTTTTTCGGCATTTACTTTGGGTCATTTATGGCAAAGTTTTTATTTAAATTCCAATTGAGTGAAGTGCAAATACAAAAGTCAGTTTATAAATGTCATGCGATTGCAGGTTTCAAATGTAAATGCAAAAGCGCGATTGCTAAACACATACGGATACACACAAAAATAAAGCAATTACAGTGGAGAATAGTTCAGTACTGGCGTTTTCTGAAGGCCACAACATAAGACATGCTCTGTACACTTTTATTTCAATTGCTGCTTTGAAGCAACTTCTTTTATGAAGCAGGGTAACAAAGGGTCCGTTTTAAAAAAATTCAAAGAATTCTTTTTTTTAATTGGCTTGTTAAAAAAATAGAACAGGCGATTATTTTTATTTTTTACGTTAAATTTTATCAAAATCACGCTGAAACAACCCCCGTTAAAAGGGGAAATTGAGCAAGTAGATTTGAATTTATGATTGAAAGTGTCCTAGGCATTAAATAAACAAGTGCTTTAAATAAATTCCAATTTCGGAAGACTTTCACCTTTTCAAGTGCCTACCAATGGCTTCATTTCTTAATAACTTAATAACTGACTGAATGAATAACTGAATAATAATGACTTAATAAGGGCCGGCCCTTCAAAGTGGACATCGTAATTTCTCTGTCGAATGATTTCTGCCACTTTCTCTTGTCAAATTGTTGTCCAGTGACAGGAATGTGCATAATCAATGTCCCAGTCACTTCAATTGGTTACGAAACACATTTGCTTGGACGACCCAATTTTTCAGAAATTACTTACTTAGCTTCAACCAGTTTTTCGACTCAGCGGAAAGTTTCGCTCACTCAGTTTCGTCTTTCAACGCTTGCAATTCAGTCAACTTTTGAAAAGCTCCGTATATTTAATAAAGAAGCAAAGAATAAATTTATTTCTGGGTTTAGTTTTGAAGAATTTTGCAACCGAAGACATGTTAAATTTATTACTTTACTTAACAATTCAACGAATTGTTAATGAATAGCTAATTAAGAGTTTGAAAAGAGTAAGAAATTATAGGACAAAAGTTAGAATCATGCAGAAGCGGACTTCTGAAAAGTCAAACACGGTGCGCTGAGTTGTGTTTAAGTGGGAATTTAAGTTTCTATGAGAATCAATTTGAAAATAAAAATTATTTAAAAAAATAGTTTTGAAAAGAATTCGAAACATCTTAACCAAAGGCGTCCTGCTCATGAGTAAGACGAAAAAATGGGAAAGCTTTGAAAAGAGAAAGTCAATACAATAGGAAGTCCAATAAAGGTGAGTAAAAACAAATGTTGAATTAAAAACTTTTCTCGTTTAGTTTAATCAAAAAATTTAAAAAGAAAAAAGAAAGTCCGGAATTATGATTTAAGGTAAAGAAAAAATAAACACATAATTTCCTTTAGGAAATTTTTTTGGTGTTAACACCATTTGATCATTTTTTCAAATAAAACCTTTTGGGTCTTGACTTTCACTTGTAGAGCTCTACCAAGTGATTTTAGGGCTCAAAATAATATTTAAAGGTCATAAGGTTCTCTTCCGTGAGATTTTTTTTAAAATATACAGAGCCTTACAATAGTACAGTAGATAATATTGCAATTGCGTAGCAGGTTCAAATATACAGAGCCTTTCCAAAGGGTAGTAGGGGCTCAGGTAAAAGTCTAAAACGCCGAAGACAAAACGTCGCAGAAACAAAACAATTCGTTGAAACTGAATACTAATTCATGATGTGGTTATATTTTAATACAGAGAGTTTTTTATGTTGTGCAAGAAGAGAAAGTTTGACTATCTAATTGTCGCCTAAAACCTAATATCCTAAAATGAAGCATGGAGTTAAAATATAACAATTGTCAACAGAACAGGAACGGAAAACCGGTGAAGGCGCCTTTCTTACGTGCGATTTCTTGTGCTAATTTAATTCCATTTGATGGAAGGGGATTTTCATTTAAATTTCTCTCCTCAACAACCACTCACATTTAACGCTAAATTTAAATTCAAAATCTCTTTCAAACGTTTCTAATAGTTTTACTCCGAATCCATTTGAATAAAAAATTGAACAATCCAAGTTCCGAACAGTTCAATTAGTTCGAATTCTTTCGAATTGTTGCTTGTGGAAATTTACACAGCACAAATTTGACGCAATGCAATAGTAAATTACTATGATTATAATATTTGTTGAAATTGACGACGCATTTTCTTACTACAATTTTAATACTCAAATTCATTTAAAACAAAAAGCTAAAAATTATAGGTTCAAAATAGCAATAGCAAAGTTTTCGCCTGTTTCGAATGAGCTAGTAAAGATAGTAAAAATTGACGCAGCACAATGGTTTAAGATATTTTTGAAAATTCACGCCGAACAGTAGTACGATACTTTGTAAAATCGACGTCGCATTTTCCAACTCCAATTGTAGTAGTTCAAATTACCATTCAAAGTGCCATTTAAAATGTAAACTAGAAAATTCAAATAGATCGAATATGAAGCAAATATGAATAAGTTGTAAGCTACTTTTGAAAAATGTGTGAAAAAGCAAGTGTGATATTACTTATGTAAATTCACGCCGAAGCGCAACCGTGTAGATTACTTTGAAAGATTGCTGCAGCACAACCAACTGTACGCTACTTGTGAAAATTTACGCATCTGCAACTTTCTCCAGCAGAATGGCCTTGGCCCACTTAAAATTCTTTCCGGAGGACTACAGCTCCGTGGCGAAGCGATGATGCATGACAACCTCATTGCGTCAAAAATCCGGTCGAGGAAAGGTCAAGGGATTGTCTTGGAGGGAAGTCGCAACATTAGCCTAAACGCACGCTCATCCAGCGGTAGACTCGTCAGTCAACGATAGTTAGGTAAGGGCTAAATTTGGATTTCTTTTGCGTTTAGAAAAAAAAATAGTTTCTATTTTTAAAATTTTGAAGTGGTTTATTACCTGTTTTTACCGTTCAGTAGACAATGCTCTTGAAATCCTGGGTTCATCGCTGAAAGTGAGTGACAGCCACGGACGGACGCTGCTGGCGGTAGACAAGAAGGAGCTTCTCATTGGCACAGAGTCACTCGTCGTGTCAGGTAAGTTAATTAACTGAATGTTAATTAAGTTAGTTAATTAACTTATTACTTAAATAATCAAGTTAAAATTTAGCGCTAATAAGCCGCAACTTTCAATTAAAATGTAATTGGCTTCTTCATGTTTTTGGACTATTAGGCGTAGGGGATTCAACTTTTGAAGGATTCTTGCGAACACCCAAAGTGAAAACAGACTCGGGACATGTGCTCAGGTTGGTGAAAGTCAGTTTCATGTTGAGAAAGCAACTTTTTTTTGTGTCCTGTACCCCCGTCAGCAAGTTTTCTTTTATTCAACCAGTGGGTTTCAGATGAATTTTCAACTGCTTTCCCCGCAATATTTTATTTCATTTATTTATTTCACGCAAATGCTTTCTCTTTGGTTAAACAACTTTCTCCAGATTGAATTTTACTTTTCTTTTGTTTTCAAATAGACTTGAGTGACGGACTCTCGACATTTTGGGTATTTTTGGGGTAAACGTCGTTCCTGGAGCGGGTGACATCAGTGTCAGGGCCCTTGAGCACCTCAAACTCATGTCACAAAGTGGCGCCGTAAGACCCCTTGGGACTTATAAACGTCTATAACTGAAAATTCATATTAATTTTAATTTTATTTTTAAAGCGAATTAGGTCCGGATAGAAGCCCCCAACAATACATCTCCAATTTGGAGACTGTTAGCACGTCAACAGCTAAGGTGCCTAGGGAGGGTGCGAGCGTCCATGCCACCTACGGTGTGCACATATGTCGTTTACCAAGTCTGCATTTGTCAAAAGGGCAGAATTTTCCTAGCGCCTCTGACGGCGAGTGCGTGGCGGACAACGACGTTTGTCTGTGGTTTCATTACATTCTTTTTTCAAACCGTGCACGACTCACTCGTTGATTCAAATTAAAAAGTTTCTAAAATCAAATTTTTGTTTAAACGAATTTTTTTGAATTGACTCATTTTTCGTGGAGTCGTGTATGCTCCTGTTTGAACATCCTCTTGACAAACCTTGCGTGTAAGGACGGAAGGTGGAAAAGTTTTAAGCATCATCGTGCTTGGGTTACAATAACGGGCGACACATTGTTGGCAACATCCTAACAACTATTGGGCTAATGGATTTGACTTGAGAACATTCAATATACTTAGCAAGACTGCCAGATGTACAGAGCATTTTGCAAGTAACGTACCTGAGGAGAATAAGAGTCCTGAAAATCTAAAAAAAATTCCAAGGGGTGCAATCTTAGCTAATTGCCCTAGCGTCACATTTTAGATTTTAATTCAAATAATCTTTTTAGAAAAATAATTAGTTTTTGCTTTCTTTTTTCTACCTTTCCCTTTTGTACACAGAATGTTGGAGAAACGCTCTGCAGTTTACATAAATTCAGCAGGCATCCCAAGGCGACACCGGTTCTGGTGTAGGAGGTTTTATGATATCTAATTTCTTTTCAATAAGTAACATGGGCTAAAACTTCTGGCAAAAAGTTGTGTTTAGCTTGTGTATTATGAGGCGTACAAAAGTGAGATGCAATTAAGGTCTTTCTAGTGTCCCCTGGGCCCTTATTCTCCAACAAAAAAAACGAGAAAGTTGGATTTTGCCCAAAATCCCATTGGTGACTCCATTGAAGCACAAGAGATAACCACACACGCTACATGTCAATGCGTTCAATTACAATTCAATTCAATTATACAAGAAAAAAATAACTTCATTTCTACACAAAATAGTGTACCGTTGTTCTTTTGAACCGATTATTGCATATACACAAAATTGTATTTTTTTGGACTGTTTCTCGACTAAGAAGCGATTTTTGTCAATTTTTTAACCCTGCCAAAAATGGAGAAAGTTGCTAGCATTGGAGAGAAAAGAGAAAGCAAGAATTCTGCCATACAAAGTAATGTACCCTTGTTTTTTGGTAGATTTTCAGTATTCAAGTACAAAAAAAGACACCACATTGTTGATTGAGCAGTATTCCAATTTGGGCGGCTCTTTTGTAAAGCGTGTTGGCTAATGCACAAAAGGAGACAGTTATGCCAGTGGAGAAAGTAAAAGTGAAAGTTAGGTAAACTAGACATCGTCCCAGAATTTTCATTTTTAACATGAAATGATGAACTGATGTTTCAATTTTAAAATTTAAAAGCAGTTAGTCAAGCACTTTGACAAACGTAGAGGGGACTTTCTTTTATGAAAAAAATAGAAAGTCCAAAAACTAGATATCCTTTAGATAAATACTATTATGAAACTAATATGAAAATTTTTTCACCCCTGGGTAAGTAGCTCTTTACCATCTCCGGTGAAGGTTTTTAGATTTCGACTCACAACAGTTTTGCTCAGCAGTGACTTTCATTTTGTACGGCATATAAAAAACGCTCTGTACATTACGTCCGCTAATAATGTAAAATTTAAAAAAAACTCATTTGTGCAAAATCATTATTTCGAAACCACTTGACATTTATTCTATTTCAAACTTCTGTTTTGCTACGTTTGACAACATTTGATCAATGACGACAACATGAGTTGGTGAAGATTTTTCAGATTTCAGCATAGAGTTTTGCTCTACAGCGACTTTCTTTCTGCACGGGATATAAAAACGCTCTGTACATTATGCATATAATTTCTAAGTATGTAATATGTAAAATAAAATTCGCTAGCAAGAAAAAAAATTCATTCGCATAAAGTCATAATTCAGAAGCCATTTAACATTTATTCTATTGCAAACTTACGCTGCTAGATTTCGTAAGTTGAGCCTGTTCGTGAGCCTGACTGATTTTGTTTGGATTGTTTAAAAATTGAGTTAAAATTGTGTGAAATGTAAAATGAGACTGACATGTCATAAGAAATACTGTGTAATATTTCAACCAAAAAGTTTTGTGTTATCAGCAACATTTTCCCCGTCTTGTACGGAACATGAGAAATGCTCTGGATATTTTTTAAGACATAGCTTAGCAACAACGTCTTAAAACTTTAGGAATTAAAAAGAACGCGTAAGACACAAAATTACCTCTGTAAATGAGGGTAAGCTAGTTAAAACTCTGAAAAAACGTGTTATGGGAATTTTCAAAAAGTTATTTGGCGAACTTTCTCCTGATGGTGAAAGTTGTGGGTTGAAAAAGAGGAAGAAAAGATGCTTTAATCTCTCCTCATTTACAGATCAGTGCTTAAGCGCATTAAGATAATTAATTTATCTATTTCCTGTCTCATTTAACCCCTCATATCACATTTGGGGCGCAATTTATATACGAAAACTGAAAATTGCGGAAGGGATGAAGATGAAATAGGAAAAGTCCAAATGTTTTCTCCATTTCTCCCATGCATCAAATCGGGAGGTACTTGGTCTCTCATCAGGTTTCAAGGGTCTAGTGGGCCCATGGGGGGCCTTAGACACACAAAACTAAATGGAAAACGTTGGTTGTGAGGATGGGAATGATGTTAAGGATTTGTAGATCTTTAGAAGATAAGATTTGGATATTTAATTTTGAATTTAAACCAAAGTTAACTAAAGACTTTATTAGAATTAAAGCGAGAAAATGGTTGAAAAAAGCGGAGTAAATGGATTCTTAATGGCTCTAACATGTAGTATTACTCCCAAGTAATACTCAGATCTCGCCATAAAAATAAACGGGATATAACTAACACATACAAGAGCTTTTACACCACAAGTAGCGGCCGAGTTACACAAACGCGCTAATTGCAATTTTTTTTTATTTCAAATTTTGGATTTTTTATGGGAGAATAATACGTGAATTGCAGAGGGAACCCTTCTCGTCTTCTATTCAAACATTGAAAACTTGTGATAGTTTTGTATCTACCTTACTTAATTTTTTTTCTGCAATGCACAAAACAATGTAGCTTGTGAGAAAGGGAAATACACAAGAAACATTGTGCATTTCACAAGAGAAATCGTGCATTGAACAAGAGAAATTGTGCATTGCACAAGAGAAATCGTGCATTGAACAAGAGAAACTGTGCATTGCAGAAAAATATAAATAAACTAAATTACACAGTAAGATGTGATACAAAACTATCACCTACAAAACCCCTATGAAATTCACGTGTCATTCTCCCATAAGGAAAATCCAAGATTTGAAATTTGAAAAAATTTCAATTGGCGCGTTTATGTAACTCTGCCGCTACTTTCGGTGTAAAAGCTCTTATATGGGTTAGTTATTTAGTTATATTCCGTTTATTCTTTTGGGCGAAATTTGCGTCTTACTTGGGGGTACTGTAAGGCTCTTGAAAATGAGGACTTATGCAGACTAGGCCCTTGAAGGCCCCTTTGTAATTTTACTCACTTTCTCCGGATTCACTGTAGAAAGTTTTTAGAAAGTGTGGGAATGGGCAACTCCCAGAAGACTACATCAAATATGCATTTACTTTTCTCTCCTTTGTTTAATCATCACAAACACAATTTCCCAGCTGCCGGAAGAATCTAGACCATTTCATGAAGGCGGGAAAATTTTTAAAGGCATTAAAAGGATCAAAAATTGTACTTTTTGTAGCTTAGCATCTCTGTTTGCTATATTTGTTACAGTAGTGCAAATATTTTGGCAATAAAATATTTTTGAATGCGGTTTCAAATCCCACAAAAGCTTCCAAAATGAAAAATAATAAACCGTGGTAAAACGGTCAACCAGTAGCGGAAGTAGGAATGTTAGAATTAGAAAAATACTAAAATCATTACA